>VYZM01011195.1:8354-67934 GCA_013398915.1 Dromas ardeola | reverse complement strand
GGGTGGAGGGGCCTTCCGGGGAGAAGTGGGTCCCGGACACCCTTAGCTCTGCCCTGCAGCTGCACGGAGGGGTGGCAGCGTCCCGCTGGGCCGCGGGTCCCCCTGCTAGGCAAGGCGACGGTGGCCCTTGCTATGGAGGAAGGGAAGGAAACAGCCTAAAACGAAGTCACCTCCTGGGGTTTGGTTGTGCGAGTCCTCGGGGGATGGCCAGGCTACCTCTGCCCTGCTCTCCTGGCTGCTCGCAGCGTTCCTGCCCCCTTAGTCATTCCTTCCCCGCCGCCGCCGAGCCTCTAATCCCCTGGAAACTGCAGACAGATAGGGTCCGTAGCCATTCTCCTCCAGTGGTGGTTTGGCCAGCACGCTGGAAACGCTGCTGCTCCAAAGGTTCCTGTTTTCCACTCTTATTTTAATGCGCCGTGTCTTATGTTTCTAAAGCGCCCATCAGCTGCCCCCATCCTCTTTTAACACTCCTGGAAAAAAAGTCAGTAGCTCTCTTTTGGAATCAACGATAGCGTTTGACAGTGGGAGTTTCTACTCGGTGACGCTGCACAGAAATAAAGTCCCCGCACTAAAAGCGTGGAGCTGAAGGTGCTGTTCTCCTGCCTCTTCAACATTTGTTAGCGCTCTGGGAAGCAGACTCTGAAGGGCCCGGGTAGCCCCGGGTTTAGCTGCAGCTCGTTACGCTGGAATTCATCCCACAGTTCAAGACATGGCCGTGAGTCATGCCTGTCATTTGTGATTGCTTTTCTCCAGTTGCTGCGAGTCGGTTTAAGGCCATTCTGCCCCTTGCTGCTGCCAGCACCAGCGCGTGTGCAGCTCTGCGGGGAGGGGGCTTGACTGGCCCAAAATGAACTCTGCAAAACGGAGCCATCTGCGTCCACCGGGACAAGCAGCGCCGATGCCGAGCCCCGTCTCAAACCCACCGAACCTAAAAACCTGAGAAAAGGGGCTCGTTTTTCGGGAGCTGCAAATGCAATGGCAGCAGCCGGCGCATTCAACCAGCTGGCCCTTGGGCAGGACCGGGCGCTCCCCGCGTGTCCCGGCAGCGATAACCTTATCACATATCCCTGTGTGCGAGGGGACAGATCTGCTGGCGGCAGTGGAGAGCGTTGCGGCATGTTGGCCCCTGAATTCGGCGCTGGCCCTGCTGGAGGCGACGCTTGTCAGGCAGCTGCGCAGGCAGAGCAGGTGGAGAAATAAAAACAGGCGGCGGATGTGATTCGAGGTGACCTTGGCGCGCGAACGCACTCTGCCCGGCTGCTGGCACGTGCTGCGTGTAAAAAACGGGGCTGAGGAAACCTGCCTTCCTTTAAACCAGGGCTGAGGATGCAGAGAGCTGATGCCCGCTGTTTTTCCTCTCCTTGGAAGTGGGAACATACCAAGAGTAGGAGCTGTGCTTTGCTTTTTAGAGATCCGGGAGAAGGGGGAAAGTCACGTATCTGGAAGCACAGCTGGGCTGAGACTCCAGGGTCCAACGGGCACCGGGGACACACAGCCAGATCCAGCTTTGGCCCTTCTTTGCCCAGTGCCGCATCCCTGTTGCACCCACCAAGACACGGTGGCTCTCCCACTAGCAGCCCTTTGCCATCTCTCTCAGTGCCATGCCCGTGCTGCCTCCAAACCATCATACGTGTTGCGTGAACCCCCACAGAGCATATTTGAAAGGATGGCAATGGAAAGAAAAGTGAAAATGGAAAAGAATCAGGAAGCCAGTTTGAGTCTTTATTTGGTTTTTCACTTCCTACAGCTTTTATTCACTTTTTTTCTGGGTTTTCTTTTCTTTTAGCACAGAGTTACGCTGCCAGTAAAGGAGTATTTAAACGTTTCAGTGATCAGAAAATACAACTTTGCCAGTTTAGAACATTAAATTGGCTCAGGGAATGGTTTGAGGGAAGCTATAGTGGGGTCAAGACCTGCAACGCTGAGAGCCAGGGGGAGGTTTGTGCCAGCCCCTGCTGAGCGTGTGTCTGTCTTAACTAAAAGTAGGGGACCTGAAACCTGGTCGGAGGGACAGCATGATTCCCAGAGCTTTCTGTGAGATTAATTTGGCAGACTTTGGGTGATTCTTCCCCATCCTCCACATCCGTTGCTCAGTGCTGTTTGGGTGAAGTTTCAGTGACTTTAAATCTCACTAGCACAGCAGCACCCGTCTCCAGCGGGATCAGCATGGACTTGGCTGCTGTGTTTAAGGCTCCCAGGTATAGTCATGAATCCCGTCCTTCCTTCCCTCTGAAACCACAGTCTCAGCTCAGCAACCAAAGAAAAAGGAAAGCATGATAAAAGGAGTCTGTGTCCTCAGGTTTCTTCTTAATTTCTGTTCTTTGAAGGCAGTTTAGGAACATCAAAATGCCTTGGTGCTGAGTGGGGTTGGCAGAGGCAGGGGGAATTTTGAAAAGCAAATACTCTGCGATGCTCAGTCGACTTCTGCCAGAGTCTCTGACCTAAAATATCTAAAATTATACTGGAAAAACAGTCCTCTCCTATATAGAATTCATCTACCCAAATGTGGATATCTGCACCCGAGTGGGCTGGGCTCCTTTGTAGGTGACAGAGATGAAAAAAACACTTTCAGGATGCTTCGTTTTACCCTGAAGCCTCTGCGTAAACCAAGTCGCACCAGCTGCACCAAGAAGTGCCTCTTCTCCCCACCCAAGTGGTCCTGGGGTGACCATCTCCACGCAGGCGTCTAATGGTAATGGAGATTGGTCTCTCCTCTGTACCTAAGGCTCTCCACGTCCTGGTGAGACCATGAAAGCTACAGCTCCCTCTCATTCATGATACTGCACCCACAGCAGCCTGATGAATTGTCCCCTACCAGCTTACTCATTTCTAACGTTGTTTGTGGAAGGAGAGCTGGTGGCACAGGTGGCAGGGTGATGAGATGCAACATCCCCAGCTAAGCCCTATCCCAAAGGGGACATCCCCCGAAATCCCTCCCCCAGCGGAGCATCTCTCATCCAGACGGGTATGTCGGGGCAACACAGAAACCCTTCTCACACCTAAGAAAATGGTGAAAAAGGACAGGGAATCTTTCTTTCTGTTCCTCACCAGTCCCTGGGCAGTTGCACAAGCTGCCAGCAGCCTCTTGCTCCATCAGCTTTCCACTCTCTGCTCTCCCACCGCCCGAAACCCTGCCGTGTCTGGGGCTTGCTGCCTGCCGGAGCAGCAGGTCAGCCTGCGGCAGCGCATCCTCGGCGTTTATTCATCCATAACTCAGCTGCACTAACATAAAGCGGGGATAACTGCTGTCGTTCCGCAGCCAGCCCTGCGGGTTAATGCTGGTATAATAAACTCTGTATTTCTCCAGCTTTTTCTCGGGGTGCTAAGCACGAACTGTCATCCACAAACCCACGTGAGCTGCAATTATTCAATCCTAACCCTGCGCATTAAATACTCCCCAAGCTGCGCTCCAGGAGGTCAGTCGTAGGCAGCAAGCAGCCGGGACGCAGGGCTGCGGTAAACCAGAGCAGCACTTCTGGCACAGGGACAATATCCCACAATCTTGGAGAGGAAAACACGGATTATGGCCTGGGCAATGCAAAGGCCAGCGAAGAGATGGGGAAATTGCAAGGACAACAGGCTGGATGTAGAAATAAAGCAAATTGGCAGCCCAGGGGCAACCTGGCTGAGTTTGCAAGGAGTGAGTCTCTGCACTGAAGGGGCAGTTCTGTGCTAGCAGGGCTGAAAACGAAGGTAAAGCTGTTATTAGCATTTCCCCAGGCGGAATGATTAGGAGCTAGTGAGATGCTGTTGACAGGAATACTGTCTGCAGCGTGGAGCAGCTGAGGAAAAAGGCAGATCTTGTGATCCCAGAGAGAACAGGACACTAGAGGGTCACTGGTATTTTTCAGCCTGGCGTTCTAAAGAAATGAGGGGTTTTGCAATTGCTCTGTGTGTTCCCAAAATACAGGCAGATGGAGGCTGCTTTTGCCACTCCTCCTTCTACTGAGCATTAGACTCAGGGGCACCGTCACCCTCTGGCACTGCCCTCCCTCCGTCCCCACCACGCTCTCCAGCACCGGCAATTTGGAGGTGACCTGGGGACAAGGGACGAGGCTGCCCCTCACTCACCTACTCCCCACTGATGCCAGTCACCCAAGCCATCGGGGCAGGACGTGACTGCCTGTGGTTTGGGGCATAGAGACCTAGAGCGAGCCTGGCAGCGAGGGATGAAGGCTGCTAGGGAGGAAGACTCACGACAGGGTTTGTTCCTGCATGACTGTGGCTTGCACCAGCATCAAGCTAAGGTCAGCCACCCATGGGTGCTTCAACGTCCGGGTAAATCTGGTACCAACCCAGAAGCCAACAGCAAGGATAAGTTCACCTTATTCCTCAGACCTTTATGGTTTGAAGGACACCTTGTTATTTAGCAAAATCTTTCTTTCTTTTTGGGCGTTTGACGTAGTGCTGCAAAGGATGTGACCTATGAGGCTAAAGTGCTTCTGACTATTGACCTTCCTTGTGGACTTCTTTGAGGATCCTGTTCTTCTCTGTCTCTTGGTGGGAGCTGGTCCTGCTCATGTCAAAGAAGTTGTAAAGATACCACAACTGCCAGAGAAACAGCAAAAATGTATGTTTCCGTCCAGAATTTTTTTCCTGAACACTCTTTGGACAGTGGTTGTGAGTGAACATGCCTGCTCTTTAAAGGGATGAGCAAAGACTGAGGTCGTTCGGAAAGTCAGGCTTTCTCGCAAATGCTTTCCCATTGTTTGCTCATTTTGAATCATCCGTTTCTCCCAGACTCTGCAAAGTTTTCTTGCTTTTGAAAGTACAGGCTTTCCTGAGCAGTTTCAGCTCTGTGCCTGAAGGAGCTGTAGGCAATGATTCATCAGAGAGACAACACATCCTAAACAACTAGAAGGTCAACTGCTTCTTAAGGCAAAAATATTTTGCAGTGATTTATAGACATATCTGGGAAAATAGAGCTCTTACATGGCTAAAACAGGCAAATAGTAGATTGAGAAGAATTTCTTGTCATCAACACTCAGCGCCCTTCTTATGGAAACATCACACGCTTTACGTACTGTAACAAAATGTAAGTTTTATTCTGTTTTATTAGTAATGGATGTGGAATAGCCAGTTGAAGAGTTGGACTGATGCATCTTTCTCTTTTGATCAGTGTTTAATAATCTAACTACAGTCCAGATGTAACATTTACACTGAAAAATACTTACAGATTCAACCTCATACTCAAAAAATTTCTAGTACAAATACAGTTAGTATGTAAAAAAATGAACGACAAAAAAAAGTAACAATCCCAGAAACTTCGTAACAGCACAGACTAGTTATGGCCTTGAGTTAAGTTCAAGTATTTCCCAGTGGAATGCAATGCAAGCAACAAGGTAATCTGGCTTTTACGTGGGACATTCCTGGCCCTGAATAGTAAGAATAGAAATATAAGTGTGGGCACTTTATCCGACCAAGTTTAGCGAGAGAGTCAACATTTACAATTAGTTCAGCTACAAAGCCAAACCCGTCTTGTGTGTGAACAAAACTACTAACTTGTAAAAAAAAAAAAAAAAGCAAAGCATTAATTATACTACTAGTGTTTCTTCCGTGGCCGACTGCCTGGCGTCTAATTGAAATTCCTCGAGCTGCTGGTTTAGTTTGTAATGTTGTGATGGGGATTTTGCTTATGGTTATGCTTATTTTGCCTCTGTATCCTTTTCCTTCCCAAACTGACATCATAAAGAAGGTATTTTTGCTCCTGACCCAAAAGGAGTTGTTTCTGCAGAGACATTAATGCATGTCTGTTGCCTTTGTGGCAGTGACTTGGTGGAAATACACAATATCCTAAAGGCTTTAGAGGTCAAGGAGTGGAGGAGGAAGGGGGAAAGTGAGCAACTCAGTATACATCATCATAATAATAATTCTTTGTATTTTTAGGGCTGTCTGACTCATGCTGGCTCCTGTGTGTGGCTCAGATGGGATCTGGGAGAACTGGGGTCCCTCCTCCCCAGGGTCAGAGGAGTCAGTGGTGTCCTCTGGGCTGGCTGGGACCTTGCAGGCAATTTTGCATCTCATCCAGGCAGCCCATGACACCAGAGGAACCCTGCCGGGAATGTGCCCTTGTGCTTCTGTCCTTGTCAAAACACTTGGAAAACATGAGAAAGGAAGATCAGCTCCCCCTCCCAAAGCATTTTATGCAAGGAAGTATTTCACACCTGATAGATGAGCAGGGCTGGCTGGAAGGACGGCTGAGAGAATGGTTGCTCTGTCTCTCTGCCCAACAAGGAGGTTGTGTTGATCACCCAAGAGTCTGCCCTGACTCTAGTACTCGTCAATATTGCAATTATTGACTCTAACTATGGAAAACGGTGTGTGCGTATTAAATGTGATGGTGACACCAGCCGGGAGGAGGCTGCGAATCTGCTGCAGGACAGACAGATCATTCGAATCTCCCTTGGTGCACTGGGTCTGCGGTGTGAAAATAAAAAGCACACGTCTGAAGAGGGGAGCAATCCCCACGCCTGCAGAAGATGGGGTTTTGTGGAGGACCAGGGTGGCAGATGAGCACATGAAGAGCAGCAGAGTGGGAAGGTGGCCCAAGGACCAGCACTGCCACACTGCTGGGAAGACATGGACTGGCTGGTGGTGGTGGTGGTGGTTCAAAGACAACAAGGAAAACCATGTTAGAAAAGCAGCCCTTGGAGAAAGATTGATGAGACCAGAGGAGTTTAGCTTAAAGCAGACTGGCGGAGAATGAAAACAGTCTTCAAACACTCAAAAGCTTCTGCAGCCATTAAAGGCATGAGATGTTCTCCATGGCTGCTGACGAGAGGAGACGCTAGGGGTTGCAGTGAGGAGGGTTCATGTTAGCCATTAAGGAAGCATTTGATGGTGACAAGTTCGGGAGAAGATACACGGTCCTTTCCAGCCCTGTTGCTTTCAGCATCTCTGAACACACAAGTATGGTGCCCAGGGATCTCCTCCTGTCAGGCACTGACCAGCTATATTGTTGGGGAAGTGGGTATAGTCCTGCTGTATAAAATGGGTTTAATGATTCAATCAGGTCCCTGTGATCATGTTCTGGGGTCTCTGGCTTAAAATCTGCCCCCCACCCCTCTTCCCCATGGTGAGGCCAGGATGGTTTCCTGAAGCAATAGCAAGGGAGGCACAAGCCCATCCCTGCATTTGGTGACTCGCTGGTGAATCTGCAGGTCAGCAGGAGCCGAGGGGCCAATCTGAGTCATCAGGAAATGCTCAAGCCATGTCTGGGGCTGAGGGAGGCATTGCTGGTATGGGCAGGAGAAATCCAAAATCCAGACTCCTGCACAGCACAGTGCCTTCCGGCGTTGCGCGAGAAGGATGAGTTTATCTGGGGCTGTGATGTTGCTGCTCATCTCAAAGGAATCAGAAAAACCCAGGCAGCATCCAACCATCGCTCTCCTCAGAGTTTCCGTCCTTCCCTTGGGATTGTGACTTTAAATGCATGCTGTTTCCCATGGGACTCAGGGCTGGCAATAACCAAGAAGTCACATCAGTATGGAGGACAAGCTTGTGCCCTGAACAGCTGTAATTACTAGGGAGCAAATTTCCACCCGGCAGAACCTCTGCTCTCCTCCCCAGCAGCCCTGGGCTGCGGACCTGCATGCATTTATCTTTATGGTAGCAGCACCGTCAGCAACCAGCCTCTCCTGCATTGTCTGGTCCAGCCTGGCCCAAGAGGAGAGCACATTCCCACATGCAGGACAAGGACCAACAGCGCAGTTGGATATGTTTGTCTCCGCAACACCGTGGTGTGAACTATCTGAGCCTTTCATTCAAAATTCACGGCAGAAAGGCCATCCCTCCACACGACAGATGTCTGTTACTCCTGACCATTGCTGGTGGGGGGATGAACTGATGCTCCTCCCGGATGCAGCTGTCCATTTTCAAGGGGAAGATCTCTAGCAGCGAGGGCAGGCAGCACTCCAGGCATTTTACCGATGCCTTCAGCAGGACCAGGAATAAGCCTGAAAGTGTTCCCCAGACTGTTACACAAAGCCATAGTGAGTATTTAAAGCTGGATATCTCGTAGGATGTTTCTTTGATTTCTTTTTAAGCCTACTTTTTTGCTGCCAGCACTGTTGTCTTAATGGCATGGCACAGCTCAGCCGAGGTCTGGAGGAGCTGAAGTTCTCTGTCTGTTTCCCAGACTGGCCAAAGGGTCCCGGCTACCTGGAAAACGGGCATCCTCAAGGCTTTAAGGGACCAGTCTCAAGGACACGAGAAAGATTCCCAGCAAGAAGTCACATAGATCCAATGCATAAGAAATACAGGCACAGGGACCTGCATGTGACTTTCTGTGGCTGGCATGGCCCCGAGGGAAGAGCTCGGCACAGGGACAGTGCTGTGTTCAGTGAGGATTTACTTCTTTCGCATTAGGTTTGATCCTGAAGGCTCTGCCTATTTGGCTTCTCCACAGTAGTGAACCAACCATTGGACTCTTGGGAGATTGCAAGAGCATCTGCCAAGCCACAGGCATCTTGGGAACATCTCAGGGATCAGACCTGCTCTAAGACCTGGCAGAGAGGTTTCAGCCTCTACCATTTGGTAGGAGATGCTCCCTGTGATCCCAGTGATGAGGTTTTCTTTCTGTTTTGTGTTACTGGAGGGGTAAAAGGCCACAGCCCCACAGCTGTGCAAGAGACACAGTATGAAACCACCCTGACAAAGCACGTTCTCAGCACTAGCAGGAACCTTGGAGCTCAGCAGCTTGGTTTTAACATGCCCCCAGTTCCTGCAGCTGCATGAAAACCTGAAAACCACCCTAAAACCAAGCCAAGCTCATAAAGCTCCCCATAAACTAGTGAAAAACTTCCTGCTGCTGTCCTGGTCCTGTCCCCCACTGAAGCCAGATCTTCTGCTAAGCCCCGCAAGCAAATGTGTGAAATTTGCCAGTTCCCCAGGGGAGGCTGGAAGCTGGAAGCCCAAAGACTGCTCCAGGATGAGATCAGCCATAGTCCTGGACCAGCGGGGTTTTCCCAGGGGAGGTGGAAGGCTGTAAAATTACCAGAGGGTTGATATTACATTTATATATATCTCTCTATGCCTATATTCACACACACATGTTCATATGTGTCTGTATATATACGTACATGTACACACACACATCATATACACACTATGCGTAGATCTGCCATCTGCCACTATTTATAAGGGTTTGATTAAACAGAAAAACAAATTTGCCAACACCGATCTTCCAATCTCTACTAAAATTCAGCAAATAAAGAAGTCTGAAGCCTTTATAATTTTGTTTTCCTGGTTGCATGAAGGCACTCTTCTGATGATGTGAAGCAGCAGTTTGTTAAAAACGCTGTAACTGCAGCGATTTCCATCGCATCTGTAGCAAGCGCTACACAGGCACTGGTACGACGCAATGTCACGGCTCGCTCCTGCTGCGTAGTGTTTAATCGTATTTGCTTTTTGCGTCAACGCAGAGGAATAAAAGACGAAAACCTTCAGCGCCGTGTTACGCTTTTAGGTCTCCCTGTGTAAGACAGTCACTGTGTTTCGGACCCATAACCTGATGTGGGTCCCAGCTTGTGGCTCGAATGATGCCTGCTAGAGCAATTCAGGCAGGACATCAGCTGTAAGCATGTCATGAAGGTTCCTGCAGTGTGCCAGTTGTTGTCTTGTCAAGGGATCAGAAATTAATGTTGATTAAGGATATTTAGTAATTAAACGCTGCCTGACCTACAGCACTCTGGCCTTGCCATGCAGGAGGGGAGCTGCTCGCTGTCAGCCTGACTTCTCTCCTGAGCCACCAGGAGCTCCGCTTCCCATCATGGCACGTTGTCCAGTCTCTGTTGGGAGCTCCAGTGATGGTGGGAGATGCAGGGGGTTTGCTGTTGCTCACCGGGGGTTCCCACTGGAGAACATGTTGGACACAGGGAAGAAATGTCTTTTGTTAACGCACTGGAAGACAGCATTAAATTGGTCTGAAACGCCTTTTCTCTCCCGACTTCCATATAAAAATTGCGCCTGTGCCCTGTGAAACAAACGCAAGACAATACCGAAAAACAGAAACAAACCAAAATAAAAACCCCACTTACGCTGCCCTCTCTCCTTTTGGATGAAGCTATATCCATACAGATGTCTTCCCATCTTTACTGCTTGAGCTCCCTTTCTCCAAGCAGGCCTTGGGTTTAGCACCTTGTTTCTCCTGGGCGGTGTTGGCCCTGTTCTGCTCTATCACCGTGCCACCTGAGGCGGGACTGCTGGTTCGAGAAGGTTGTGTGTTGGCCTGGGTACTGCTGTAGCTCTGAAACGCTATGTCTAACTGCTCCTGGGCCACTCGCAAGTGTTTGTGAAGGGTGGACAAGTCTGCCGGGAGGTTCTCATCTGGGCTGGTGCACTGCTGCTCCTGAGCGACATTAGCCAAGTTCTGCTCATGAGCCATCAGGCTGTTGGGGATCTTGGTGGACTTCTCTGATTTCACTACCAGGTTGTACTCAGGAGGGCAGGAGATGTTCTTTGGGTAGGCATAGTTGTAGGGAGGCTGCCTAAAGCTGTTGATTTTCCGGTTGCGAATGGCATCTCGGATGGTCCCAAACCCTAGGTGAAACATCTCACACATGTTCAGCAATAAGCACAGGCAGCTCACGACGTACATCACCAGGAGAAAGATGGTCTTCTCGGTTGGCCGGGACACAAAACAATCCACAGTGTGAGGGCAAGGGACTCTGTTGCAGACGTAATAGGCTTCTACCTCAAAACCATAGAGCAAATACTGCCCTATCAAAAAGCAAACTTCAAACGAAGCTCTGGTAAGTAGCTGGAAGACATAAATTTTCATCAGTCCTTCTTGCTGGATGCGCCTCCTCCCGTCGTGCTTTTGTTGCTCTTTGCTCTTGGGTTTGACTTTGGCTTTCTCATGTTCTGCTGTATCGTCAGAGATCATGGGCTCCTCTTCATCAGCCTCCATGGGGTCCTCCATGTTGCGCACTGCCTGCCAGTTCAAAGCAAACTGCTTCTTCTTCTTGAATCCCTTGAACTTCTTCTCCTCCTCCGCCGACCGGGCGATCCTGTGGATGGCATAACCCAGGTACATGACCGAAGGGGTGGATATCATGATAATCTGGAAGACCCAGAACCTGACGTGTGACAGCGGCGCGAAGGCATCGTAACAGACGTTGTCGCAGCCGGGCTGCTTGGTGTTGCAGGTGAACTTGCTCTGCTCATCGGAGTAGATGGACTCCCCCCCTACCGCTGTCAAGACAATGCGGAAGACGATGAGCACAGTGAGCCAGACCTTCCCCACGAAGGTGGAGTGATTGTGAATCTCTTCTAGCAGGCGGGTTAGAAAGCTCCAGCTCATGTTGGTCATAAGGGCTACTCAGTTATAACCTGCAGGAAGAGGGAGGAAGAAAAAACACATAGCTGTAAGCTAACATCTGTGGCTGCAGTCAGCAATACGTCTGTGACACTGGCACATTTGTGACAGATGAAGTCATTTTATCTCAAAGAGGCACCCCTCGCTGCTGCAACCCATCTCCCCAGTGAGGGACCACGACACGGCGCTGACTATGAAGGTGCAGCATCGGGGAATGAGCCATGGCCAGTGTGGGGATGTGCTGCGCCACCATAATTGGAGGAATGGATACCTGGCGGTACTAGATAAACACGGATTGATAACGCAACAAGTCACAGCACCTACTAGATTCACCATTACCCACTTTGTCGCCTGTTTCAAGACCTTGCTCAGCTGTAAGAAGGGTTTGGGTATCTTGTAAAAGTGCACGCAAGACACCGTGGAAGCCACCTAGGCACAAAAAGGTGATTAACTTGTGACAATCTCTTGCTTGCACACCATGGGCTCAAGCGCCTGAGCGGAAAGTGGGAGTAGAGGATTCTGCCCACATCAGAGAGAGCTGCACTGCTGAAATATCTTTCATTAGCAAACCCAGAAAAATGCAAAGAATCAGCAAAAGAATGGGAATATTTATGTTTACAGGCCGATGGCCCTTTTAAGTTCCTTTTGAAAAAACAAAACAAAACAAAACAAATGTTTAATCAAATGCAGGCTGTTTTAAAAATAAACCTTGAAAAGGTTTCAGAGAAAAGCATACACTTATGAGAAGACCTGGACAGCTGGGGAGGAAGAGCTTGTAATACCCATTTTGTGATTAGCTTAACTTGCGCTGGGACCTCAGCCCGAGCTCCTTGGGTGATCCCAGGCATCATTAAAGGCAGGAGGCAATTTTACTGCTTGACTGGCAGCAGCCCTGACAGATACCTGGAGATGAGAGCGATAGGGAAAGCACTCAGAACCAAAGAGCACTGTGGTGGGGGACAGCGAGGCTCTCACTCCATGGCAGCAGAGGATGGGATCATCCTTTCTGCTCCCCTGCATCCCTCCTCTGAATCCTTCTCAGGCTCTTCACGGGGTTTACACACCTTGTTTGCATGCAGACACCTGATGGCCAGCAGTAAATTAGGCATCTGTGAACCCAGTCCCACCCATGAACCGATGCCTACCACTGTGCCCAGAAGAAAAGAGCGGGTGTGTTGGTGGCAGATGTAGGAGCCAAGCACATGAGCACAGACACAACTGAGTTAGTGCGGAATAGCACATGGCAGCAGTGTGTTATGGCTCGGCAGTAGCTGCCCTGATGTGGGCTGCTCCCCTGCGGTCCTCCATGATCATGCAAAGGAAGAGAAAGGAGCTGTTGTCCATACGTTGCACGATTATGGACACCAAACCATGCTGGCTGAGCATGGCTGGGTAAATATCCAGGGGGTAAAACGATACCATGAGACATGAGCCTGGTCCTAACCTGGTTTTTGCACCACTTTTCCCTGGAGACACAAAATTATGCCCTAGGGTTTCCATGGCACAAGCCGGGCTCTGAGCCCATCGCTCGTGCCAGGCGCAGGGTGGGAGCAGCCACCAGTATCAGCCACGGGCACAGCCCCACGCGGGAGCAAGGAGGGAAACGTGCCTTGCTCTGTTCTCCACGTCAAGCCTTTCTGGAATGTGATTTTGCTCACGCTGCTTCTCAGGACGGGAGCCAAACAGCGCTGGTTCGCTCAGCCCTCGCCTTCGCGCTGCCCCGGGAGGCAGCAGCGCCGTCCGAGGCTCGAGAAGCAGCGGAATTCTTCCGCTGTCGAGGGCTCTCGAGAGCTGGCAGATGGAATTTTCTAACCCTGCTATTTCTAGATCAAACAAATCCTCTGCGAACCCAAAGTCCCAAGTCTTCACACGCCAGACCAGGACCGCAGGAGCACTCTGCAGATGATGTTATTCTTGTCCTGTAGCTGGAGAAACTGAGGCAGGGAGCAGAGAAACAGCTCACTCCAGGCTGGGTAATAAGCCAGAAGAAGAGGTGGGGAAGGTCTCCTTTCTTTCCTCAACTGTGGGGATGCACAACAGCCCTGAAAGCTGCTGGGACCAGAATCCTCATCTCCTGCCCCAAAAGTGACGCCTTGGACCCAATGGTCAGTACAGAAATGCTGCTGCAGTTACAATTCAGCCACTGCAGAAGAATGTGGGAAGCAATCCCCACAAAGCTGTTTCTTTATTTATTGAGGAAATTGGGTTTATTCAGGGGTGAGGTGAGAAAGCATCCCCTTTGAGTGCCTTTTTTGCTTCTTGACAGCGGATCCGCTCTTTAACCCTTCCTCTGACTTGTGTCCCCATTCAGAGATGGGCAAAATGGGGCGCTGAATGATTTGCAGGATTAATCCAGGCACTGGGCCAAGCTCCAGCTGACGGGGGGCTGGGAAGGAAAGACCCCGCTGGGTGCAGCGATGGCCCCCCGCGGGACATGGTGCATCCGTCTGTGGAGCATCCGGGTCCAGCCGAGGCAGGGCTGGAGCTTGGCTGGAGCACACGTTGGCCCCAGCTTGGTTGGCCCCATGCGGGCGTTCAGCCACCTCCTGGCTCCCATCTGCATCTCCAATTAGCTGCAAGCCCCACATTGTTCTAAAACACGGGCTGTAGAGCAGTTCATTTATAATTTCAGTGCTCACCTAAAGCGTTTATGAGGTCTACACCAGGGATAATTTACTGTTTTGCAAGTGTTACTCAAGTACACAGTTCCCAAAGCTCGGACTTAGCTCCCAACAGCAGTTTTGCTGGGGCAGGGAGGATCTAGCCAAGGTAACGGCGGCTTTTGGAGTAAATACTCGAGTTTTGACCTTATATTAGTCAGGGTTGTTAGCAAAGCACCCACTATCTCATCTGGGAGACGCATTTTGGAAAGGAGCACCTGATAGCATTGGTCCAAAACACTCACAAACCTCCTGAGTCAGGGAAAAGGAAAGAAACTGTGAAATAACCAAAGTGGAAGGTTGTTGCTTTGAGATGGCCACCTCCGGTCACCAGCCACCAGCCCGAGCTGTTGGTCCTGCTGTTGACACTGGGGCTCAACCCTCTGTGCACATCTGGATCTGCAGGAACATCTGCAGGAAACAGCCTCAAACAGTTTCTGCGCCCCTGGGACCCTGCTGTTGCCTTTGCGGATGATCACACCTTGACGTTACACTCCTATCTGTCCACCCACTCTCCTGGCACCATATTTGAAAGCAGGAGATGAAGGAAACGTGTTAAAAAACCCTCCTACAATCAGTTCAGTTAAAATTCCAGCGTTTTTTGTGACTCACTGGCTAGAAAGGCTATACTATGAGATTTCAATGCCTTTAATTGCTGGGGGGGGGTGCGGCGGGGTTAGTACACCACTATATTTTGGAATCAATTTTCCGTGATTCCGTGATTCCATGAAGGCTTTGTTCACATCGCTTTTGCTGATGAATAGGATGGCACTAGGAAAAAACTATGTCGCATCTTCTCACAACGCCAACTATCAAAGCACAAAAAATGGATTTTTGCACCTTTTTTGTGCTTCAGACCTAATTCCTCCGTGCAACAGAAAAGTTACACAGTCCAGCTCCCTGGAGAAAAAAAAAAACCTGTGCACGTCTACAGCAGGTAGATGGATTTGATTAGGTGGTTCATGTAGCTAAATTAGCTGCCAGAGTGATCGCACGAGAGGACCCACCATCCCTCTGGCTTTGAAATCCATTCATTCACAGTCACCTATCTTCACACATCGCCTCCAGACTAGCTGACATGCAGCGTATGAAACGCAAGCAGGGTACAAGTTTCACTTCGAAACAGCTATACAGGCAGAGTTGAACCACTCAGCCTGACAGCAGCACTTAAAATAATGAAAATCACATGTAGCCAGGTACAGGAATGAGCTGTTGGCTCCATGTTCTCTTCACTATTACTTCCCGAAACCTGCTGACCCCTCTGTGCAATCTCAAGCACAACTGTTGGAACTGGGAAAACTTTAAAACCCGAGTCTAAAAGGAGCAGGAGACGGAAAAAACTAAATAGAAAAAAAAAAAATATCTGTTCTAGCTGGGTGTTCTTCCTTTCCGCACGGTTCCCACACCGTTGCTTGAACTGCGGGGAAAACAATGGGGAAAAAAAATCTACTTACAGAGACATGGTGCTTCTCGCGGCGGCTTTCCCTCCTCCGCCGACATTCCTGTGCTGCCAGCCCTCCGCCTTGCCCTAGATAAACTCCCGCCGCCTCGGTCCGGCCATGCCCCGGCTGGTTGTTGGAAACTGGAGCTCGAGGGAAGTATTTAATGTGCTATCAAACCCCGCCTCTGCCGGGCACCCACGGCCGGAGGTCCTGCCCGAGCTGCCTGCACCCCTACGGCCGGTCCCACCGCCGCTCGTGGCTCCTGTCTCCCTGGCCAAGCCTTGGGAGAAGGAGAGAAGGTGCTATATACATATATATATACCGGGAGAAAAAGGGGTATTGGTTTTAAATCCAAACAAGCCGCCGGGTCTGGTTTTAGGAACGCTGCCTGGAATTTTGCTGTCGAGCTCTTGAGCCGGTTGGAAGTAAATTAATAGCATCAGCTAGTGGCACTGGTAACAGATTTGTAAGACAGAGAGCATGACTAATAGGGAACATGTGGAAAACACATTTTGGCAAAACTTCCTTGGTTGCTGGGAGGAAAAAAAAAAAAAAAGTAAGAAAAAGAGGCAAGGCTCACTAGTGAGAAAAACCGCTCTGCAGCTCCTGCTTTGCTTCACCCCCAGGAGAGGCTTTCCCTGAAAGAGGTGGTGCACCTCTCTCTGAGCTGGTGGACAGGAGCAGAGAGCAGATGAAGGATGGGGAAGGGTTTTTGAGCCCACACGGAGACTTTTTGGCTTCTCTGCAGAAACAAGAAGTACAGGAATGTACATGAAGCCTAAGGCAAGTGGAGAAGAAAACCTCCATCCTGATGGTCCAAAGGATCCCCTCTCATCCTCGCTCTGTCTCTGGGAAGCTTTGGCATTGCCACCCCAGTGGGATCAGGGCTCCAGGAGCTGCTGAGATGGAAATGGAGAGTCAAGTCAGACAATCTCCCCAAGGGCCAGCAAGGAGGAGAAGGAAGCAATAACATCAGCCAACAAGTCATGAAATGATCATACCCAGCCTTTGAGGGGAAAAAGCATGGGAAGATGTCTGTTTTGATCAAGGGAGATCTTTGAAACCATGTGGTTTATCAGGAACTTTCTTCCCTGGTCCTGACAAACCAAGATACTCGCTCTGCTGTCAGACCTCTGGTTTCCCAAAGAGCCTGAAGGAGGAACAATTCCGGCTCGCTGGAGCATCTCGTGCCGACGCTCTTGCAAGCAGCAGCATCTCCTGCACTGCTCCACGCTGGCTGACGCTTCGGCTGTCCCGCTGGAAGCTGCTCTACGAGAGCCCAGGAGCATGGGAGCCTCTGCTGACACCAGAGCTTGGCTGCGTGACACAACCCCATTGCAGCTAATGGGGTCCCCAGTGGAGCCTAGCATTTCTGGGCGCGTTATAGCAACTTTTCTGAAGGTTTAAAGTTATAAACTAATTACTCATACACAGTGATAAGTTAATTTGCCGTTCACAAGTAGCTGCCTATGACAGGCAGGTGGAAAAAGCCTTATAATCAGCTAAGTTAGGTGTAGGGACGGACGTACCCTTGGGAGAATATGCCACACTAGGGAAACCAGAGTTTGGGAGGTATTTTGGGGGGAATAAGCTTCTGAAAAAGTTAAATTGTCACAACTCTGGCTGCATGCTTCAATTTAAGCACATAGCACACTGACAAAGCTTGCAGTCTCGAAGGACGTGGGGAGATAGGGAGCTGGTCTCAGAGGAGAGCACCAGGGCTCGTCATCTCCTCCACCAACGCTCCGACCTCCCTGGAAATCTCCTATCAGGACCCCCCTAAGGGGGAGAAAACATGCAGTGAGCCGAGGCCACATTACCCCTGCGTGTTCTCAGGGCTGGGTTTGGCCTCCAGCGTGCCGCGGCAGTGATCTCCTTGCCCTCATGGTCTTTCAAGCCTGGAGACAGTGCGGTGGGTCACCTTGTAGTCGCCACCACAGGGGCCACTGCGTGGTCCTTGGGCGCATCCCCACCAAGAGGGGACCCCACAGCTTCCAGCCCATGTCATACCATCTACTTCTAAAAGAGAAGTCCTATGAGATCCATCAGACCTCAGGGATGGCCACCAAGATCTCATTCCCACAAAGATCTGTAGCGAAACTTCCACCCGTTCCAGCTGGTGCAGAATGGAGATACAGAGAAGTATTATTAGTTATTTAAAAATAACTAGCTGAGAACAACTTCCAGGCTCTGCAGGACTGCGGGCAACAACTTAGAGATAAAAGGCAGCTCAGCACGGTCCCTGTCCCGTGGGTCACGCAGCCTTTCCAGGCCTTTTTGTTTCTAACCGTGCGGGTTATTTATACACACAGCAACCTCGTCTGGTGGAAGTTTTCTCAGGGCATCTGTGCTTTAGGCAAGCTGAGCATCATCTGCTTCTGCTCCAGCCTCCTGCTCAGCAGGTCCGGCCACCGCGCTGGCAGGGATCGTGTGGTTCCCACCACCAAACCATCACCCATGGGCCAAAGCATCACCTGGGGAAGGAGGCAGAGGGCTGGAGGCAGAGCCAGACCTGTGTATTTTCTCCTTCACTCCTTAGCTGGGTTTTCACTGTCTGAACAGGTTGTGTGAAAGCCAAAATCTTCCCTGCATGGATAATAACAGTGAATGGCAGGAGTATGCACACAGTTATAAATAGTTTGTGTTTTCTTCCTCCCAAGGAAGGCAGTGGAGAGCAAACAGAGCTTTTCTAGCCGTAAATGAATGTTCAGGCTAAAAAAGTTACAGGCACCTTTTCACTCCTGACCGACCCCCGCAGCATCCCATGTCCTTGATTTAATGCTTGGCACTGAGAAAAGGAAATAAAAGAGAGGGTGGAGACAGAGTGGGGGTGGATCCTCTACCCAGGCATTGCTCGTGTTTCAGAGAACTAATCTATCCATATTTTTCTTAGATGTCCTATTGAAATAAATAAGTGATGTCACTAATGATAATGAGATCCGGTATAATGTTTCTCTGCTGTGTCGGTGGTGAGTAGAAACCGTAATTGTCTGCTCTGGCCACTAATCTACAAAGCTCTGTACCATATTGCAATGAAAAGTTCATTTTCTTCTCAAATTTTCACCTTTGGGATTTTCATTCAATCTGTTTTAAAACCAAATGAAATGAAGAAACACATCTTTGTTCAAATGATAAGCCCACTTTTTTTTTTAAAAAAGACCCAGGAAGCAACATGACTGTGTCGAAAAATGTCACAAAATCGAAATAAGTTAAGAATGTCAATTTTTTACCTCATTGGAAATTGTTGGATTTAAATTAGGAGACTGCAGAATTTAATGTCTGAGAAGCAAAAACATTCGACTACCACCAATGAGGGCAAAGATTAAAGCATCATTTTTAATTTGTATCTTTTCTTCTTTGACTAACTTCCTTAACTTTTTCTCTCTGACCTTTGGAGGTGGGATGCAGGACACATCTTCACCCTTGGTGGCTGTGGGTGCCATCCGCTTTGAAAGCGGTTTGTGGTGGAAAGGGCAACAAAGGCACTGCTTAAAAGGAAATATTAGACATGGAAATTATTCTACCTCTTTTTTGCATAATCTTAAAGTCCACTGCAGAACTGCTGAATCTTGTTATTATTCTTACTATTCAGTAATTTGGTGGCAGTTAGAGAGAAAAAGGGATGTTGGGGGTTACAGCTTTGCCAGTGAACAATAGAGTCACAGAAAGGCACACTGAGGTCTTATCTTTGCAAGCAAAGGAGGCGCTTTAAAACACTGCAGCTACACAGAAAAAGAGACAGGTTTTAATTTAATTAGTGTCTCTGGTGTGGCTGGACTGTTACTTGCAGCTCCGTGCCTTTAGCGGAGCACCGCAGTTCTGGAAATGGCTGTAAACAGATATTTTTTTTCCCCCAGATGTTAAGATGTGCTTCAGGGACTGGCAATCTCCTTTCTCAATGCATCCTCCTTTCCTCTGATCCCCCTTGTCCTGCCATTATCCTCATTGTCTTCAGGGCAGCTGGTCCTCTAGCACACAGGTGTGGGGGCACTGATGGGTTTGGAGGAGGACTCGGGCTCATTTTTCACAAGTTTAGTTCAAGTCAGCATTGCAGCTTTGACATTTCTGATGGACCATCCCCAGCCACATGCCTGGTTGGTAGGACCAGGTAAACCAAGTCCTGCAGAAAGGTCCAAGCGTGTATCTCACTTCATGAAGATGAAGAAGCCTTGAAGGCATCTTCAAGGCTGCCCTCCATTTCCTGATGGGAAAGAGGTCATCAGCACCCATTGGAGCTCCTTCTTCATGCCTGGAGTCTCCAGAGCCCTCAACAATCCAAGGACGCAAGTTTTGTCATTGCCCCAGTGACAAGCTGGCTGGGGACTTCTGCTGGCACAGAGAGCCATGACTCTTGTGTTAAGGTGCTTTGGGACAGGCCAGTCCCTATCAGCAAGGGCAGAAGCAACGTCCTGGGATAGGACTTGGGTTTATGGGTGGAGGGGCCATGCCCCCGTTCCCAGCCACAGAAAGAACACATTTGCTCATGAAACAGTAACTGAACCAACACCCCCATTTATGGATGGTATCAAGGCCAACTGTGAATGTCTCAGGGACCCATTCAGGAGCTGTGATGCAGAGATGGGAGGGAGAAGGTGGGAATAGCTGCAGCGCTGGTCAATTCAGCCACCCCTGGGCTCCCTTTCAGTCCCACCATGCTCCCTAGCTTAACACAGAAAAAAAAAAATCTCAGTTGTGCAAACTTCCCTCCTTCACCCAGAGCTTTGGGCATTCTCCAAGATTCGGGACTAATCAGGTCTTGCATCGCAAGAACTCTGCCAAAACCTCAACTCTCTTAAAAAAAAATATTTACAGGCATCAGAATAAGCTGTGCCAATGTTTGTTGCTAAAATCTGCTTCGTCGCAAATCTCTGTGAGGACGTTTCAGGACAGTGGTGATGACAACCCCAGCACAAATGTGCCATTTGAACGACATAGAGCCAAGGACTCTACGTATTCATCATCCAGTTCATTTTTCTTCTGCATCCAGCTCTGCTTGTTGGACGAACCCATGAAGGTTTTGATCTGGATCAGCACGTTGTGCCTGGTCTCTGACTCTTGCAAGGACCAAACGGAGAAAATCGTGTCTCACATGTTTTTCCAAAGCCCATGGGGATTTTGGCTGCATAATGTAAGGATGTTTGAAAAGGAGTTGACGGCTGCTTTCTTTCATGCACTCTGAAAATATAAACTCTGGCTCTGAATTGCCATGAAATTTGGATTACGATTGTGCCTCAGTTAGCTCAGAAGATAGGTCAGAAAACAGAATTTCTGTTCAGTTTGCATTGGTTTGTGATTGGCGCAAAAAGCCAGTGCTGTTAGCAAAATGAACGATATTTCTGCTGAAAAACAGTGAAATATTTCCTTTGGATATCACTGAGTGATGACTGCAGAAAGGTGAAACCACTTCACTTTGAAAATGAAAAAAAAAAAAAAAATCTGATATGGTTAAATAACAATAAGATTTAAATTCCACAGTACAAAAACCCAGAGGAAGCATTTAAACCTCGGGCTGGCAAGCAGAAGCGATTTATTCCAGCCCTTCCCAGATGAAAATTTCACTGGGATGGACACATTCCTGAGATAAATTTCAATGTTGACAAAAGCGCTTTTCTTTTTTTTGTCTGACGGGAACCTTTCTGCTGAAGTTTTCAAAGCCGGCAAGATAACATGAGCCGACATACCGAAAGGTGGCAAGAAGGAACTCGCGGAGAGTCCCGGGGATGCGGCTCAGCAAAGCTATAAAGCATTTTTTCCCTGCGTCTGTTCCTGCTCCAAAGAAAGCATCTGCCTCAATAGTCAGAGGTCACATCGAGCAATTATTCCCTTCTCTATTTGCTTCCCTTTCCTGAAGTAGCCGGAGAAGCAATGGGAATAAAAGGCCATCTCCAACCACACCCGTTGGGGTCATACCTGGCGTTAGGGCTGCCCACATCTCTCCTGCGAACCCATGGCGGTTCCCCGAGCTCTCATAACAGGAAGCAATAAACTTTCCAGCCGGCGTTCCCAGCCCTGGCTGGGCTGCAGCACAACCCTGTGAAGCCAAGCCAGGCTTGACTTGCTGTACACCTTCCTGAACTTGTACAAAAGAGTGAGGGGGGTGGGGGAGGAAATCAATAAAAAAATCAGGCGAAATCCATCCCCTGGCGAAAACGGCCGTTGCAAAAGTTCACGGCACGTCGCCTCCTCCCGCCGTTTCTCCTCCATCTGCAGTTCACCGAGCAGCAGTGCATTGATACAAGCAGGGGCAGAGGAAAAAGGTCAGGGTGCATGGGAAAGATGAGGGAACACTGGAAAAAAAGACAAGCGGCCACATTTTTGGCTGCCCCAGAAAGGCGGTGGGTTTTGGTTTTTTTCCCCCTAACACCTGTGGACGGGCAGAGATGGCGTGTTAGGAGGGAGCTTGGAAGAGCCCCAGGAAAAAGGGGCAGGAGCGAGGAGAGGTGGGGCAGAGGTTGGAAGCTCAGCCACGGCTTCTGGGCTTGATTCAAGAGCTGCTGGGTGAGGTTCCTGGCTCGTGCGGGGCAGACGAGAAGAAAGGTTTCCCTGCTTTTCAGCTGCGTGAAAACCATGTGCGCAGTGTCAGTGGGGGGAGAGGGAAGGGGATGGGGGCAGCCAGCAACTCTGCATAGGGATGAGCATCTTAGACACGGCTTGAGGGGGAAAGACAACAACCCCCCCAAAGCGAAGGTGGAGCGGTTGTGTCCTCTGCACATCCACACAGGCAGAGCAGGACATGCTCAAGACCTCCTCCAGCTTCCCTCACCAAACCCCTCTTGCAAATTCCTGCAAATACAGATAGTTTTTTGGTTTTCTTGGGGAAAGTTCTTTGCAACTGCACAGACGGGCTGCTGACTCTGAGAGTTTGACTCTATTTTTTGCAGCAGTTCCAAAGAGAAAAAGGATGGTGTCATCTCTGTCATCACACGCTTCATCTGTCAGACATGGGGAAGTACAACGGCCACAGCAACAGGCAGGACAACCTCTACACAACCAGTGCTGGTCTGGCCAGGACACTGCTGTTCAACCAGCCCCATTGCATGTAGCAGCCCTCTGGACACCAGGATTTAAACCAGGTTCATATGGGTTGGAGCAACCCAAGGAGACCCTGCCACTGCCCTTGGCTCTGGCTGAAGGGCCCTTTCGCCCCTAGTAAAGGACAGTGTGACCCACCATGAACCATGGCCCCATTTGCCAAAGTGGAGACTCAGCTCTGTAGGTTCAAGTCAGTCCTGGGCTGACAGACACACTGCCCAGACCACAAGTACAATAGGGAAGAAGACTCTGGACTGGGGATTTGGTGGAGGTTTCTTTCACCCCTGACTGCAGGAGAAGCCCAGTGTGAGAACTGGGTCCAAAGTTATCTTTGTTTCTTTACTACTCCAAAAATACATGTAGTTTGCCAACCAAAGTGCAGGCTAGAGGAACCGTGTCTCAACCTTAACAAGGACAGGACCTTGCAATGAGCAAGTGCCCCACAAATCGATGCAGGAATGAGACCCACAGGATCCAGCCCAGCTATGCGAACTAGGTCCAAGCTCTACCCCCCTTCACATGGTGGTCCCTCATCCAGCCTTAGACATACATCATGATCACTGAGCAAGTGCCCTGTCCTATACGCTGTCCTCCAGGCAAAACTCATGCCTTACTGCTTTAAACAACTGCGTGGTTAAAGACCATGTGTGGGTGATTTGGAAGAGCTGTTATGCTCATGAGCAGATTTAAGGTCCTTTTGCTTTGGTGTGGCGTCTCCTCAGGGTGCTCAGTCCCATTCTGTTCTCTGCTCTACCAAGAACATAAGGGTGGTCTCCTAAACCCATCATCCAGCACCTCAGCAGGTGGCCTGGTTGCAGCAGCTGAGGTGAAGCTCAAGGAGCAGGACTTGTAAGATGAGCCAAAATCCTATCATCTGAACCATGACGTGTATTTAAGACACCAAACCTCTCTGAACATCCCAACGCTCATCACTGGAGCATCTATTGCCCAACTTCCTGGCTTTGGAGGACCCTCTGACTTGCCAGGTCAGATTGAGCCGTAACAGTGACGGCACCCTGTGACCCAAGTGTTGTGCAAATGGGGAAAAGGGATGGGGACGGCAGCCAAACCCTTCCCTCCACCCTATAAACCCATCCCTGCTCCCTCCCCAAATAAACTCTGTGCTGCAGACCTGCAGACACTCTTCATCACCAAAACGTTCTCCTGAGCTCAGCCCTGGCTACCTGGACATCAGACCCCTCCTCACAATAAAAACAAAATCCAACATGAACTAAATAAGGATATTGAAGACAAGAAAGCAAACACCAAAGTGAAAATGCCAGACACTTGGATACGACTTTGGGGCCCATTTTTCCATTACTGATAAGATCTAAACATAGTTGAAAGGGAAGAGAGAGAGACTTGAACTTGATTAATAAGGAAACAAACGAGTTGGACATGCTCTTGCCAACTGTTCTTAGATAACAGACAAAACAGAAAATAAAGAAAAAAAGGAAACGTTATTACTACAAGTGCTTTCCTATCCTTCTGGCTGGGTTCCCAGCATGACCGGGGCAGGTTTCTACTCTGCTCACCCAGATTTCTTGTTACACTAGTATCACCAGTAAATATTTAAATAACTACTTAGGTAATTATACACAGAGATAATTATATGGTCATGTTTATATGCAGAAAAGAGGAGAATAAGAGAGAAATGCCCAGAGGAGCGCCCCATGCTGGGTGAGCGGTACAGTACCTTCCCCGGGAGCCCTGGGCACAGGAGCATCAGCGAAGGCTGGCCGATCCGATCCGAAGGCGAGTGCGGGGTGGAAAAGGGATGGGAGCCTTCCTGGACGTGTTTACATAGGTGGGCCCCCACCCGCTGACGCCGGAGAGGTCAGCAGCTCATGCCTCACATCTGGACGCCGCTGGGTCCCCCGTGCCAAGAAGGGAGACCACGTGTCTTTTCGTCCCCAAAGCTTGCAGGACTGGAGGGGTGTTGAATAAACCCTCCTTCCCTTCCAGAGGTAGATAGTGGGGTGGAGAAGGTGCCCTCAAGCTGGCATCCATGTGGGAATGGAGCCAGTCCCACCTGGCCCTGGGCCATGCTGATGCTCGAAGCAAAGGCTTACTCTGGGATCTGCAGTGCTAGAGATCCAAGCCCTTGGGCATCCAGTGGGGTGCTGGCAGCACCTTCTCCAACTCCTCCACCACACTAGGCATGAGCATATACCTGCTTGTCTGCCGTGCCCGTCATCCAGCTATTCAAACCCTACATTAGCACCACCAAACCTTACAACAGCACCACCAAACCGTACACCACCTCCATCAAACCCTACACAACCTCCACCAAACCGTGCACCAGCACAACCAAACCCCACACCACCACCACCAAACCCTACACCATCAACAACAAACCATACATCACCTCCACCAAACCCTACATCACTCCCCAAAGCCATGATGCCCCTAGATTGGGACCATGGGCCTGGGGGTTTGCTATGGTCTCATCATGCCCCACGCACAAGGCTAAGGCAGACAACCCACCCCCCAACCTTACTGCCTGCTCCGTCCTACCAAAAGATGAACCCAGCTAGTCCCTGCTGCCCATCTCCCTTCACCCCACGCAGTGCTGGGTGGGAAGGAGCCACAAGAGCTGGGCTGCAGCCAGGTGCAGAGGACCATCATGGGATGGCACCTTCCTTGCTGCGGCATCACCTTCGTGGGCACAGGACCCGCTGCATGACCCCTGCTGTAGGAGAGCATAATCTCTTACGGTCTCAGTCCTCAATGAACACAGGGGACTGTGCAGGTCGTCGGTGCTGAGGTGGACAACCACCTCAGGAAGCCAGAAGCTTCAACGTGAGCGTGCACGCTGCTTTGCAACAGGTTGCTCTGGGGAGCGAGCAGCAGTAAAAAGCTGGAGAGAAGAAAGGGTAATATCAAATCCAGCTGTGAAAACAAAGATTTAAACTCTCTGAGCCTACGACCTCCCTTGGCCAATGCGCGGGAAAAAACGTGCCAACATTCATTCCTCTCCCCACATCCATCCAACAGATATTTTTTCATGAATGAGCATGTTGAGGCAGAAGGGGAAGGAAGGGAGACGCAGGAGGAAGAGGTGGACAGCCCTGCCACGCCTTTTACACAGGGGAATCTCTGCAGTTCATGGAGAGGCAGGGCCACGGGGCTGAGCCAGCTGTGCTCCAGTGCTTGGGGCTGATCCACAACCTGAGACAAGGGGGGCAGCTAGGTGAGGTTTTTCTCTCTTTTCTTATACCACAGGCTGGTCCTGAAGGTAAAGATCTTCCCGAGAGAACACCAGGCACATGGGTGCATGGGTGCAGGTTTTGCTAGAGACGTGAGCGGCTCAGGTGCAAGCTACCCTGCTCACACCAAACCCTCCACCACCCACTGGGATGCACTGGGCTCCTGCTGCCAGAGCGGGTACCCCTGGCATCCCTAGGGCTTGAGTAGGGCTCAAACACCCCCATACCAGGCACTTGGCTGGTTCCCAAGCAGGAACGTGTGAAGCTCCACTGTGAGGCCGGGGATGGGACACAGAGGATGCTACAGTCACAATTTAATCCGCAATAATATTAAACCCCCCGCCATGAAATGCAACAAGTCCCTCCCTAGTCTCCTAGTTTTGTGCTCACATTTCTTTTCTTCCATGTTCTCTGCTAGCCCAGAGGCCAGTTCAGCCTCCTCTGCTAATTGGAACATTGCTAAAGAGGTAAACAGCATGGAAAACGCTGGAGAAAGAGGGTGCAAAAGAAAAGATCCTCCTTCACTTTGCAATAAATAGCCCTTAGAAATGCCAAGTCAGAGTCTCTGACCTACGGGCAGCTATTGGAACCCGTCTAGGTTTGCTGCTGGTCAGTTGAGGTCCATCCTCTTTGCTGTGGCTCTGGCGGTGGTCACTGGTTGGGCACCCAGCCCACCACATTTCAGTATTCCAGGAAACCCCCTGGAAATTTTCTGGAGCAAATAGATGCAATCAGTGACCTGGCCATTACCAGAAGCTGGAAAAGAAGATGAAGTTGTGGGAGGCTCTTTTTAAAAATTCACTCTTTCCATCTCTGGTTCTTTCCCTCCCTTCCTCTCCAAGGCATCCTCCCTTCAGCCTCCAGACAGAAATAAATAAGAAACTGCAACACCATCTGTGTTTCTGAGAAAGATTAAGAACCAACAACTTAAGGGACATGAACCAAAAGCCCACATTATTTTCTGCGGCATTGCTATAAGACGGGTCGGTCTGTACGCAGATGGACAAGGTAGAGCCCTGTGGGCCACGTGTGCAACCGTGGAGCTGGAGCCAGAGGAGCAGAGTCCCACAGCCGACTGGTGGTACCTGACTCACTGAGCTGTGATGAATACGGAGCTTGCGGGCTTCCTTGCATCATTTGAAAGCAGAGCTTCATCCATTGTCGTCTTTTCCCCTGGCTGCTTTTTGGGTCCCTCCTGACCTCAAAGCCTGGGAGCCTTCGCCTCAACCCTCTGGAGCCTACATCAGTGCTGCCTGGCCAACTCTCTGCTCTCTCTAGGGTGACTCCAGGCAGAAATGGGCAGGCCACCCATATTTCCACCTCTCCCAAAGGCAACAGCACAAGGTAGATATGTTTTGGCCTTCTCTCAAGCAGTGAGAGTCTTGTAAACCATGAGCCCCAATCACTAGCACCAGACACAGCCCTGTGATGGAGGGTGGCCGAGACTTGACGAGTGAATGGACTTGCCTGGTGGGAGGTGATATCCAAACCAAGCCCAGGAGGTCCCACAGACGGTCTCTCCCTTGGCACTGCCATGCTGTCCTATGTGAGACTTGACCCCAACCAGCTACATCATTGACTCCTGCTTCGACGTGTCACTTCTGCCTACACCCTTGACAAAATGATATTGCATTTCCCTGCCATGATCCCAAGCTCCCCTTTGCATCCATCTCCACTGGTTTTATCTATGCTGCTGGCTCCAAAAATAAGCAGGCCTCCTCCTGGCACACCTAATGTCACATCTCACCACCTTCAGGACTACAGATCCGGACCCCAGACAGCTCTGCTGCTTTCCATTCAAAGGACCTCACTCCATCCCCGTTTTAAAAATTCAGCTGACCAAGTGGGTTTTCTCCTTTGGCCGGAGCCCTTCTTTTCTGCTCTTGATTTAATTGTCCAGTTGTAATAGCCAAGAATTTCCAAAACCTGGCGGAAAAATTAAAGAATCAGTGCAGGAGCAAAATCACCCCTGCCTTGGAGAACGGCACTTTTGTTTCCTGCCAGTCATCCTCTTTCAGGCACTGAGAGAAAAAAACTTTGGGCCTTTCCAACCACTAAATCACCCTGTTGGACTCATAACAGGGGCAGTTGAACTACACCTAGTTCCACCTATTGAAATGACGGCAATGGTCTCCATCCCACAGGAACTGACCCCTTTACTGTTGCCGATGCCGGTGGAAGTGCTGATGACATATGAACGTTAGCGGCCGTTATTAATTTCCAGTGGTGTTTGCTGAAGTTGGAGCCAATGCAGAGCCAGGGGTGGAGGGGAGTGAGCTCAAGGGGCTGGAGATGGGATGTGGGGATGCTCAACCCAACGGAGAAACCAAGGGCTGCGTGGAGGGGGAATTATGGTTTTGCTTAAGAGTTAGCCCCACCAGACTAAGCAAGGTGTAGGCTGGTTAGCCAGGATGCTCCACATGTAGGATATCCATCCCAATCATCACACTGAAGTCCTGCATTCAAAAACACATGACGTGGTCTGTAAGCTTCATAGGACCAAAAAAATTGGGGTCATCACAGAGCAGCGCACATGGCCGCCTCTTGCAGCTCTCAGCAAAGTCTGCCCAGCAGAGAAGTCCACACACGTACTCAGCCCACCACCTCCCCCATCCTGGCCAGCCCCGAGGAGAAGCCATCGCTCCCCCACCAGCTCCAGTCCCTGCCCAGACTTCTGTCCAGCCCCTGCTTATAGAATTTCAAGCGCTTTTACCTGCGATTTGAGGAATGACCAATTTTTCATGCCTGTCCATGCACCAGCCCCATTAACGCCATAGAAGAGAAGGGGAATGGGGGGACGTTTGGCCTCTCCACGGTGCAGTGGAAGGAGATGGGTGAAACGTGCATCCCTGGGCAGGTCTGTTTTCAAAAAGCAATTACTGGCGGGGAAGACGGCAAATCCTGCATTCCTCAGCGAAGGAATCCGGATGATGTCACCTCCTGCCCGGTGGCAGGAGCATTCCTGCCCGCCACGGGCAGCCCCTGCCTTTGCTACAAATATTTATTTTGGCTTGTTTTTTGGAAGCTTCCCATTACAAGGAATAACAGCAGGATGGACTCTCCTACTGTAAGGCTTGTCTCTGTACCAGCACATTAGCACGGGCCACAGGTTAATAGAGGTTCACACACGCCAGCCAAAATTTTACTGCAAGTCGCAGAAGTGGGTTTTTTTTTTTGTTGTTTGTTTTAAATTTTTTTTTAAATCTGTCATGCAGTGCAGTCTGAGAGATATCAGAAATCTCTTAAAATAGAAGGCTGCCTGCTCCAGCGAACCCATTTCAACCAAATTTTCTGAATTTTCTAGTTTGTGTATTTCTATTGGAGGCATGTAGATGTGCCTATAACGCTGTGGCTTTCCCTCCCTCCCTTCTAGTAGGATACACCTAGTAGGATACATCTAGTAGGATGCCTAAAGCAAGTCAGGATCTTTCCTAATCAGCTGAACAGGAATAAAGTGCCCTTTTTCCTGGAAGGGGAGTCCCAGTAGATATTTCTAGGAAAAGAGTTGCAGGGATATTGGGCAATTGCGGGGTGGTGTGGAGGCAGGGCCATGTGAAGCGTGGTGGCTTCTCCTCAAAAGGAAAAGATCTCTCGTTGTCTCCTCTAAGACTGTTTTTAAGGCACTTGGGTGGGTTTTAGTTGCCTAAACTTGGGTGTTCAATCCTCCTTGGAGCTGAGCTCAGTGTCCACCTGGCCTCCGAGAGCTGGTCTAGGGCATGGCTCAGTTTCCAGCTCTTCTCTCTGCTGCTCGAAATTGCACTACTACATGCTCTCAGGAACCAGAAGACCAGAAGCACACCCCGTCCAAGATGTGATATCCTCCTACAACTCTTCCCTGCTAGTTTACATTTTTAACTACCCTTAAAAATACCATCCCATGCAATGGTGCTGCTTGCACCCCACTGTTCACCCACTTCTTAGCACCCGTGATGCTGGAGGAGGAAAAGTGGACACAACTGGAGGGGTCAGGACCTGATCATAAAGTAGGTGTCTTACGGCAGATGGATAAATTGCATCCTTATGCTCCAAGATGACCCACTGCTGGCACCTGAAGAAGTTTCGTGCTCTCAGACCTCAACTGCAGGTCTGACAGAACAGTCCTGCCCTTCAGTGGAAAATGTTAGAAGAGCAGGAGGGTGTGTTTTGTGAGGTGCTTGTAAGGTTAGATTACTCCAAATCCCACAGGTGTTGATGGGATCTCACTAAAGTCCCTGGTTTTATTAGAACATGAGCTGTGCCGCTGAGATCCTAGCAAAGGCACAAAGGGAAGAGTGATGGGAATGGAAACGAGCTGCATTTTTAACACCAGGATAAGGTATTGCCCCTGTATTTGAGTGCATTGATGAGCTGGTTTGTGTTATAAAAAAAGCACATTTAAGCAATCGCTTTTGGAGGTTTCCCAAGCTGGTGCCTCTTGCATCTGCTGATCGTCTTGTCCTGCCGGGCCAGGGAGGCTGTGAGCGGAGACTGGAGCCCCAGGCATCGTGATCTGTCTCTCTCGGTGACAGATACAGCCTTTATTGGCATAATGGCTAAATCTGGACGGATCCCCACCACGCTGATGGGTGAAATCATCTCTGCATCCCCATGGGGACTGCAAGCTGCTGAGCTGGGCAGGAACCAGGCATTTTGCACAGCTGCTGGGCAGCCCGAGCCCTGAATCATAAAATCATAGAATGGTTTGGGTTGGAAGGGACCTTAAAGACCATCTAGTTCCAACCCCCTGCCCTGGGCAGGGACACCTCCCACCAGCCCAGGTTGCTCCAAGCCCCATCCAACCTGGCCTTGAACCCCTCCAGGGATGGGGCAGCCACAGCTTCTCTGGGCAACCTGGGCCAGGGGCTCACCGCCCTCACAGCAAAGAATTTCTTCCTAATATTTCATCTAAATCTCCCCTCTTCCAATTTGAAACCATTACCCCTCGTCCTATCACTACATGCCCTTATAAAAATCAACCTTTCTTCAATTAGTGCAGGACTTTCATCAGCGCTCTGTTGTTTTTAGGCTCCAGCGATAAGAGGTTTCAGCGAATATTTCAAACCGTACATAAACTCCAGCCTGCCAACATAAACACTGTAAAAAACACTCCCTATAAATCATGCAACAGCGTTCACCCTTAGTAGAACTATTAAAATTTTCTGGAATGGCTAAAAAAGTGCCTTGGGCTGCCAGAAGGCTCTGCGGCCACCAGATCTGGGAGACAGACACACAGTGCGAAAGCTTGCAAGAAAGCAGCTGCTGGGAGCAGAGCTTCCTTCCCCGTCTTCCCACCTCGGGATCTCCGGGCAAGCTCCGCTCACGCAGGACTAAATAAATCAACTCCACGCCCACGCGCGTCCTGGCCAGCGTACGAAACCTCCCATGTGTTTGCCGTGAGACACGGTGTTTCTCGCAGAAAGCCGCCTGCTTTTCCCTGCTGCTCTTCTGGCCTGGCTTCATCCATCTCCTCTGATTTTCCAGGGCATCCCTCTCTGCTCTGACAGCTAGGAGTTAAGGTTATCTTGCAAAATCAGCTTCAGAAGTGCCCCGTGGACCTCCCACAGCTCATGCTGACTTTGAGGACTGAAGCAGGTGATCAGAACATCTTGCGTTTGCCACTGGAGGTTTCTCTGATCTCTCTCTCTCTGCCTCGGTCAAACCCTACAGCGACCCGGAGAGCGGAGAAGGGGGAAGGTCTGGAGCAGCCCCCATGCAGGGACCAGCGTCAGCGCCGGTCTCTTTGCAGTGGGTCCCACCCGCTGAAAGACCAGCAGCACTGCAGCATGGCCAGCATCAGCCCCGGGCCATCTCCCAGGCTGGGTCCAAAGGAGAAGACACAGCCATCCTCCCCCTCTCCCAAAATCCCAGTGGCCTGCAATCTGTCTCACCACGCCGGGGACATCCAAGCGAGCTTTGCTCGCCTCTCCACTCACGTGGGGATGCCAGGCACGTCTCCATGCCCCGGCCAGAGCAGTGGGATGTCTCATGCTCCACCAAACCAGCATTCCTCACCAAACGCCATGTCTGTCTTGTGCAGACCTCTGGGTCCATTCAACCAGGAGCTGAAGCTATGGCTGATCCCTTCTTGCCTGTCTCCCCCTGGTCCCACCACATGAGAAGTGCTTTGTCTGGGGAGTTTGGAGCCTGAGAGCAACCACCTCCTGCAAAGCCAAGCCAAGCAGGCAACAAAGCCCCATTGAAAGGCAGCCTTGCTCCGGGTGCCCTTGGAGAAGTGGCTACATGAGCCCTGAGCAGCTCCTCCCAAGCTCCGTATCGCCGCTGCAGCAGCGGGAGCACTGCACCAGCCAGCAGCTTCCCCCCGCTGCCCTGGCAAAACTAATGGGTTCTGGCACCTCAGGGGACCCTAAACACCTACATGTGGGCAACCGAAACCAGCCTGGGGTGTCCCATATGCAGCCCGTGGAGTCTGGGTGCTGGGGTCAGCACAGGGTCCTGGCCCTGGTGGTCTTCCCTTTCCTGGGGGACCCAACCACAACCCCAGGAGGAGCCACACTATCAAATGAGGTTCTTCTACAGCAGAGGTTGCTTTGCAATGCCTGTGGCATCATTTTTTCTCTCTCTCTCTCTCTCCTCTCCCTCCCCTTCTCCAGCATCGCTTCCTTTTTATTAGCTTGATCTGTTTTGACTTGAAACTCTACAGAGCCAGGGCTGGCTGACGTCTTCCCCGGAGCCACGAGGTGCTCCCATCCCACCCATCACAAGAGGAGAGCAAAGGGCTGCTCTTGTGCTGCAGAAAGCCCCCAGGGGACCTGGCAACGCTTGCACAGGCCACCAGGTCACTGAAACACTGCCAGGGCAAGGGAGAGGATGACCACGTCTGCTCTTGCATCATGTCACTGGATAGCGGTTGGGAGCAGAGATGGGCAGGGGGGAGGCAGCGGGGAGCTGCCTGCACTGGGAAGGAAACGAGGACATTCATTTCTTTGTGCACCCGGTTAACTATTTCTGTCTGGGCGCACAGAGGAAAGGGCTGGGCAGAGCAGCGAGCAACGCCACTATCCCCGGCAGGAAAAATAAAGGGATGATAAAAATGTGCCTGGAGGAATCTGGCTCAGGCTCACGTTTGAACCGGCATCTGATTTCCGAAGCAGAGGCTTCCAGATGCACGGCAGGGCGTTCTCCGGTGGGGAACGGCATTTTGGGGTCGTGAGTTGGATTAACTCTGCATCGACCCAGAGGGTCAGACAGAGAAAGGGTTTAAGCACCCAAAGATGCCCGGGGCCAGGCAGGAGCCGGCAGCAACGCTTCAGCCCGGTGGCTTAGCCATGGCAGGGGATGAGCTGCATTTCTGGGCCGTTTTCCCGTGATTTTGTCCATTTACACCCTGCCAGCAGCCTGCTGGTGGGCCCACACGTGCCATCTGCAGCTCGCTGCCTTGCTGGCCTCCACCTCGCCTTTGAAAGGCGCTTTGCACAAAGCAGATGCTTGTAAAGCTCTTGGCCGAGCGCGTGTTTAAGAGGGTATTAAAAGTTGCAGTCAGAAATAACAAAGCAAAGCAGAAATGCAGCCTCGGGAGATGCCGAGATCCCTCAGTCCTTGCTGCATAGAAATGGGTCTTATCTCCATTGAAATGGGAGTGCTGCATGTAAATTCACCCAGAAAATAGGGCTTCATGGCCTGAACACCATCCTGGCCCCCATGGAGTGGCTGGTGCCACCTTGTCACCCCCCCAGTGCTGGGGAGTCCCCTCCCGGCAGAGGCTGGATGGTGGTGGCATCTCCCAGGGATGATGGCTGGTGCCAAGGCTGTTGAATGTCAGTAATGATCAGGGTGATGGGACTGAGTTTGGGGCCAGTACCAGGTTGGGGGAGCAGCGGAGAGGTGGAGTGGGGCAGTGCTGCTGCGTTGGGGGTCCTCAGCAGGCTGAAGAAAGGGGCTGGTGCGACCCAGGTGAAGTTCAACAGAGGCAGAATGGTGGCCCTGGTGGGGGACAGGACACATGACAGCGGGGAGTGACTGGCAGGGGAGCAGCTCTGCAGACAAGGATGGAGGCGTCTTGGTGGTTGGGTTGGACATTAATCAGCAGTGTGGCCCTGAAGCAGAGAAGGCCACCCCTATGCTGGGCTGTCTCAGCAAGAGCAACTCCAGAGGGATGAGGACTGCTATAATCCTCGCTGTTCTGTCCTTGTAAGACCACATTTGGATACTGTGTGCAGTCTGGGGCTTCCCAGTGCAAGAAGGGTACTGGAGTGAGTCCTATAGAGGCTGCCAAAATGGTTGTGGGCTGGAGAACGGAACGTCCGAGGAGAGGCTGAGAGTATAGGGTCTGATCAGCCTGGAGAAGAGAAAGGGAAGATCTTACAGATGTGTGCAGCTGCCTTAAGGGAGGATACAGAGAAGGTGCTCCAGATGCTTCTCAAAAGAGCACAATGAAAGGCCAAGTTGCAGCCAGAAAAATTTCAACCGGATACGAAATAAAAAAGTGTCCATGACAAACACTGGCACAGAGAGCTGGTGGTATCTCCACCCTTGGAGATAACTCGACCAGACAGGGCCCTGGGCAGCTTCATCCAACATCAAACTTGGCCCTGCGCCACAGCCTCCTGAGGTACCTTCAGCATCTGTTGTCCTGCAGTTGCACAACTCACCCTTGAGATTCCCATCAGTCCCACCTTGCTCATCGTCTCCCACACCTCCACACCCACCAGTGGCTGGAAGAAGTTGGCATCCTCCCCAGGAGACTCCTCTGTCCCCAGAGTGAGTGAAGGCAGACCACAGAAGAGGGTGTGAAGGTCTCGGAGGAGCTCTTTTAAGACCCCGTGGAATGTGGATGGACGCTGTATAGAGCCACCTCATGCCCCAGGGACACCCCAGGGCACCTGGCAGGCAGCCCCAGGATCCCCACCTTCTGGGAAGGCAGCCAGAGAGCCAATGGGCCACCCCACAGCACCAAAAAAATGCCACCAGACCCCTCTGCAGAGGCAAGGAGCCAAACGAATTCCTCTAGCAAAGTTAGAAATGAAGAAGTTAAGAGTGAAATAGCAGTTTACTCCCATATGCCTTAATTTATAGGGCAGGACTCCTCATTTTCTACCCATTTCCCCTGTCCCCTGCTGCTACTGCCCCGGGTTGCGCTGATGGCCTGCAGCAACCCCGCACAAACTCCTTTATTTTCTCTTTTCCTGGCAGCAAGGAGCAGAAACCACAGCAGTTTACGTGGCCGGTCACCAAGATCTCAAAGCAACAGACTGGGTCAAAGGAAGCTGCTCAGCCTTAAAAATGACCCTTGTGCTGGTTGGATGAACCTTGGGTGGAAGAGCTCCAAACAAGGCATAAATTACAGGAGAGGAGAGTCCTCCGCAGTGCTGGGACCTGCAGAAATAGGGTGCATGTCGTATGCCGCAGTCCACCTCCGCAGCGCATTACAGGGGAAGGAGGGGTTTCCTTATTACACACACCGAAAAAAATCTTCTGGTATTTTGGTCTTGGACAACACCCAAGGATTGTCTCAGAAATAGCTCTCGTAGCTTGCAGGAATACAAGGCGCAAGATTCTCCACCCGTGACATGCCCCTTTCCCCCATTCCCAGCCTCCCGTGACTCACTTGAGCCGGGTTCCATTGGATTTCCTTCCTCCAAACTTCCTAAGGAGGCTTTGGACAGAGGACAGATTGCCCTTCTGTGGCATTTCAAGGTAATTTGGGTGCAAGGAGAAGGTGCCTGTGGCCTCCAAAGACTCAAGAGACTCTTTGTTTCCCTCTGGTTGGGGTATAGGGGTGTTTGCGCACCCAGTAGAGGACACGGCTCTCTCCCATTAAGCACAGCTTGAATAAACGTATTAAGCCAATATATAGATGGAAAAGGCGTTTTGGGATAGGAGGAGACGGAACCCCCAGGGGGTGTGAGAGAAATGTCTCCCTACCATGCCTGGGGCACAGCAGGGAGCAGGAGGGCTCAGGAGGTCCTTCCAGCCCCACTCTCAGGGGATCCCTCTGGATAAATGCTTGTTGCAACCAAGTTTTCTACGACTGTACCAGCGACCTGGGGGTAGGAGGGATGTAGCTGAGGGTCACCCATCAACCACAAGGAAGTTCTTCAGGTTTTAGCGAAGATGGAACCGATAAAGGCTACGGAAACGTCTACATGAGCTTCATCTAAGGACCTAGAGGCATTGCTGGGGGATACAAGTTGGAGAAGGAGATCCCACCTCAGAGGAGCATCCTGTGTATTTGATAGCCAACAGGAGAGTTTTCTCTCAAGGAAGGCCAGTTGGCCAAGAAGATGAGGCCACCAAGGTGCAGGTTCAGCTCCCGCTGGTGGTGATGCTGCCGAGCCACTGCCCTCCCTGTGCCTCAGTTTCCCCAGCTGCGCAGGAGAAAAGACACCCTTTGTGAGGGACTTTGAGATGGGAGGATGAAAAGCGTGCTTGCATCCCTGGATATTATTTAAAAAACAATACAAAAGCACCTTACAGAGAACATGAACTTATCAATGGACCTTTTGTCCGTGGGTTAGAGACATCAGCTGCAAAACTGCATCTTCTGCTGGGCTGAGCTCCTACCGCTGCTGGTCTCCGCCTGTGCCTGGTCTTTAAAGAGGAGCTTGTGATACATGAGCACGTACCACCTAAGCTGATGCTCCAAAAGCAAGCAGGCTACAGATCCCAAAATTTGCTGTACGAGCAGAAGTCTCAGAAACGTAACCCAAGGGACCAAGAGCAGGAAAACCAGGACAACCAGACCTCAGAGCATCTTCCTTTCCCCACCTCTGGTGGCTTGAGATGGGGAGGAGGTTTGAGATGGGAACTGGCCAGAACGTCCCGGAGCACACAGGCGTTTCCATCAGGAAAAAGCTAAAACACTGACGGTTTAATCCCAAACTCCCTGGAGATGGATTTGCACTGTCCTGCGCGACGGGGGATGATTTATGCCCACAAAGCGTGCACAAACTGTGGCCAAATAGGGACGTTCTGTCTCTTCCCACCGGCAGGAAAGGCAACACAGGAGCGTTATGTCATGGCAAAGGCGTTCCCCACCCGAGTGATGGAGAAAGGGCAGAAAATGAAGAGCAGGGTGGGAGCAGAGGTGGATCGAAGCAGAGGCAGGGGGTCTGCGAAGTGCCGGCAATCATCCAAACTAACACCAACCCGGCAAAACATCCAAATAAAGTGGAAGGGAGAAAAAAACAAACAAACAAACAAACCAACCAAAAAGTAACATACGGAGAAGCGCCGGGCTCGGTCTTTTGCACGAACGTCCCATCCTTCCCCGCCGCGGTGCGCGGAGGTGCGGGCAGCGTCCCGTCCCTGCTTTCCCTCCCCTCCCGCCCCTTCCAACCCAGTTCTCTTCCCGCTGCACCAGCCGGGAAGACGGTGACGTGGAGACCTCCACCGGGGAAGCTTCCCGAGACGGGGGAGAGCTTCTCCGAGCCTCAGGCTGCGAACCCATCCTTCCCCGGGACACCGAGATTTTCTTTCCCTCCCTTTTGTTGTTTGAGTTTTTTTTTTTGTTTGTTTTGTTTTGTTTTTTTAAATTTCCTTATAAGCACCCAAAAAAAAGTCTGGGAAAAATGCTAACACAGCGATGCTTTCAGGAGCCAAGAGCCATGCTTCAGGAAAAATCAAATAATTCCACTAGTGGAAGGGTTTAGGGCTAATAATAGGGAAGAGAGCGCTCCTTGGAGCAGGAGAGGGGAGGCGGAAAATGGGGGTGCTGCCCCGGCCTGAGGAATGCTTCCTTCTTCTTTGGGATTTCTTTTCCTTTCTGTTCAAACAGGGGGGGAGCAGAAAAATGGCTGCAAACTCGACCTGTTTGCAAACCGACAGCTACGGTGATACACGGCAGCATCGTCAAAAAACCTCTCTTTTCCTCCAGTTTTTATGTCAAAATGAACAGCGATAAGCAGCACTTATCGCTTGGATATTATATTTTTAGTATTTTGTGGTGGTGGGGGACTCCTGGCTCATCCCAGACCCTCTCCATCCCTTTGCTGCCTTCCCACCCCCTCTTTTGCAGGGCCGGGGAGTGGAGGGGGGGAATTGCGGTTGGGAGCATCGCGGACGCTCTGTGGATAACAGCTGGAAGGGAAAACAGCTGGAAAGGGACAGAGAGGATATTTTCCTCCTCCTCCAGCCCCTCCTGCTCTCAGCCAGAGGGTTTTGCCCCCCCCCGCAGGGCTCCGCTTGAGGAAGGAGGTGGGGGGTGATGTTACCCCATGCTCGAACCCAACAAGCAGGGATTAAATAATTGCCGCGGTCCGGAGGCTGCGACATTTGGCGCGTTGTTATCTGTTCCTTCGCGTTGCCAGCTCGCATGATTTTATGGCTGATCTCACAATAATTGATGTTTTCCTTAAAGGCCCCGTGCTGCCAGGCGAGATTTGGCTTTCAGGGGTTCAAATCAGCGAGATTTCGCTCGCTGCAATTAAAGAAAAAAAACAAACCCAAAACTTCGCAACCCCAGCATGAAGATGGCTCTAAGCCTTTAAAACCTGGTTATTCTTTAATGTGATCATACAGGGACCCCATGCACGTCCCTCGGCATTTCTTAAGTAGCACCCGCCATGTGAAACTCCTCAAAATAACTTGTTTTTTCCCCAGTTTTAAAGAGAAGGGATGTCTTTTCTCCCCGGCACAGCTGGGATGGGGCAGCCAAGTTTTCATCCTCTGATTTAATTTTTTCAAGTGTGTTTCTTCTCTCCAGCTGCTTCGGGGGAAGGAATGAACTGGGAAAGAGCCTGGCTGACCGTGCTGGGCCGGGGGGGGTTGCATTCCCAGAATGGGTTTTTCAAGGGGAAATTAGCTCGGAGGATGCTCCAGGGATGGAGGAGGACGGAGAAGGGAGGCATCGCCGCAGCACTTGCTCCTGCAGCTGCTGCTGCCCTTGACACGGTCACAAGCCAAACCTTCAGCCCAGATTCGAGCTTTTCGAACAGATTTTGGGTGAGGAGAACACTGTTCACCAGAAAGCGTTCAGGGAAATCCTTTTGTAGGAGCCCAGCTTGAAAACAACCTTAAATACGCTTCTAAAAAATCTCAGCCTCACTCTGTTTTGGACCCGGCGCAAAGTCTCGGCCTTGTTTCAAAGAGTTTCCAGCAAAACCCTGGACTCAAATTTTAAGGGATCGCCCAGACCCCAAGTAGAGTTAGATTTCTGTAGCATAAGCACTTATTTAATACAAAACATTTTATAGACATAAAAAGAAGACAATTTTCATGGCTCATGATGTTGACTTTACATATATTATAGATGTGATATATAAAATATATATACTATATATAACATATACAATATAATCTATATAAAATATATTATGAGGATCAAGGAAAGAGTGACACGCCTCCCCCTGGGATGAGGAACAGAGCATCCCTTTTGTCCCCAAATCCACATTTTTTCCCCATCAGCGATAACCCCGGAGTCGCGTCTCGGTGAGCCGTACCTTTCACAGCCAGGAAAGAAAAAAAAAAAAAGTGTGTCTGAGCCGCAGGTCTTCACCGCATAACCGGAGACCTTCGGGGCGGGGGAAAAGCCCAGCAGCACGACCGACCGCAGCCCCTGCAACAAAACCAAGGAGGAGGCGATTATTCCCGGGCATCTCTCTGCCAGGCACAATACGGCAGCGTGTCAGCGCCCACGCTCAATGCTGTCATTGTCCCCTCCAGAGCCACAGGGCGAAGCTTCTGCTCCCCTGCAAGCTCCCATAGGCTTCATCCTACCACAGGGGAAGACCAGAAGACTTGGTTTTCCTCTTAGGGCAGGTTGGACGGGGAGCAACCTGGTCCAGTGGGAGGTGTCCCTGTCCAGGGCAGGGGGGTTGGAACTAGAGGGTCTTTAAGGTCCCTTCCAACCCAAATCATTCTGTGATAACAGACCGAGGGACACGGGAGAGCTCAGTTTTGCCTTGCTGACACCGTTACGCTATTGCCTGGTGAGATGTTCCTACAAGAGAGGAAGGAAATGCTATCTTAGGTAAAATACATCAAGGGTGCAAAAGTGATGAGAAGATTGGTTTGAGCACGGGTGTTAACAGCTCACTGATAAAATGGGGGGATGCTCTGGGTGGTATTTTGTACGGATCCTTCCAGGGACTTTGCATCTGGATGCTGCATCCATCAGAAGAGCACACTGAGGAGCTGGAGAGGAAATGGCGGTGGCCACCAAGATGGTCAGGGCTGGAGGATGGGATGCAAGAGGAGAGGCTGAGCTCGGTTTGATCAGGCTGGAGAGAGCAGGTGAGACCTTATCAATAAATGCAACTATTAAATGGGAAGGTGGAGAGGAAACGGAGCCAAACCCTTCTCAGAGGCACCAGAGAGGCAGCAAGTTTGCTGCAGCCAAGACAATGTGAAGACGTGAAGGAAGATCCTGCCCCATAGGGCTACCAAGATGATTAGGGGACTGGAACACCTCTCTTATGAGGAAAGACTGAGGGAATTGGGTCTCTTTAGTCTGGAAAAAAAGACGGCTGAGGGGTGACCTAATTAATACTTACAAATACTTAAAGGGTGGGTGTCAGGAGGATGGGGCCAGGCTCTTTTCAATGGTGCCTGGCAACAGGACAAGAGGTAACAGGCACAAACTTGAGTATAGGAAGCTCAACCTAAACATGAGGAGGAACTTCTTTACTTTGAGGGTGGCAGAGCACTGGAACAGGCTGCCCAGAGAGGTGGTGGAGTCTCCATCGCTGGAGACATTCAAAACCCGCCTGGACGCGTTCCTGTGCAACCTGCTCTGAGGTGACCCTGCTCTGGCAGGGGGTTGGACTAGATGATCTCCAGAGGTCCCTTCCAACCCTATGATTCTATGATCTTGGAGGAGCTGCTGCAAGAAGACCAGTGAAATTTCTTTCCTATGACCATGGTGGATAGGACAAGGGCAATCAGGTTGGATTTCAGCAATAAAAACCAGTAAAGAACCCAGAGATGCTACCACAGTGGTGCCATCTGCTTTCTTTTTGCTCCTGGTGTTTGCAGGTTAAGAGCCGGTCCTAGAGCTGACGGAGTGAAGCTGCAGCAGAGCAGCAGCACCCATGCTTTGAGGGCAGATGGGGGTGAAAAACACCTGTGCTGCATCAAAAACAATATACATATAAAAAGGAAATTAAATGTGGGAAAGCTGCTGTGATGGAGCTTGGCTGCTCCCTGGGGATGCAGCCCTGGGGGATTTGGGAGCCCGGGGCCAGGAGGAGGGAGCAGAAGGGACGTTCAGCCCAGGTTTGAAGCCACGAGGATGCCTGTGCTGGCCGGGATGACTGTCGGCGTTATGGCTTGCTGGCCTCCGCAGGTCAAGCTACCGTAATAATTAGCAATCGGATACCGAATCGATGAAACATGTGAGATCACCCTCCTCGCTCAGGGGAAGGGCCTGACGAGCTCCCTCACCCCGCAGACGCCGGCCGTGGCTCCCCAGGGAGGACGATTACCCAGCGGCGTGGGCAGGGACACCAGTGTCCTCTCTCCACCTGGATCTGGGTGTTGGTTTCTCTCTCCAGTGCACACCGCCGTGTCCAGGAGGGATCCATGGGACCACCACCATGACTGGGGATGCAGCTCGAGTGTCATAAAATCACAGAATGGTTAGAATTGGAAGGGACCTTCAAGATCACCCAGTTCCAACCCCCCTGCCCTGGGCAGGGACACCTCCCACCAGCCCAGGTTGCTCCAAGCCCCGTCCAACCTGGCCTTGAACCCCTCCAGGGCTGGGGCAGCCACAGCTTCTCTGAGCAATGTGTTCCTGTATCCCACGCTTCCAATGAAGAAAAGTTATAAGCCTCTCCTTTTTTTTCATCCTACACCCAGTATATCCACGTCAGCACGTGGCTGGTTGTAACAGGGAGGACTGGAGCATCGCACCATTGGCTTTTTTGGAGATTTTTCCCAGCAGGGCTCCGTCCCCATCACCTCCATGCTGGCTTTGCATCAGGGAGCCAGGGACGCCCCTGGGGCTGGATGCCCACCACGTAGGAGCTTTACTTTCCATCAGCAATACTTGAGAGCAAACAGAAGAAACCCCTGGTGCTTCAAGGGATTATCTTCGAGGGAAGAGGTTGCCCAGAGAAGCTGTGGCTGCCCCATCCCTGGAGGTGTTTAAGGCCAGGTTGGATGGGGCTTGGAGCAACCTGGGCTGGTGGGAGGTGTCCCTGCCCAGGGCAGGGGGGTTGGAACTAGATGGTCTTTGAGGTCCCTTCCAACCCGAACCATTCTGTGACTCTATGAACTAATGCTGGACTGAGGACTTGGCCACCGTGGGCCGATGGCAGCCACCCCGTCCTTCCCTGCTGGTCCTGGCTCCCAGGGGTCTCCTCCCCATGTGGGTTCACTAAAATAATCCCTTCTATGGGGCAATAAAATAAAATATATTAATTCTTTGAGCTCAACCTGGGCACCGGCATTTTGCCTTTTCCGCCTCCCTTCTTTTTGTCACCTCCTCGCCTCCCCGCCAGCTGGGATGGGGAAAGTAAAATCCGGGAAAACATCCTGTTCCCCCCTCCTTTCGTGCCAGGGGAGAGAGAAATCAGGCGTCAGGAGGGGGATGTATCCCCGATCTCACAAGCGTCCGGTTGTACCAGTTACTGCCGCACACAATCTGAATTGCAGATGGCTTCTGGCTATTTACGGGGCTGAAGCCACGTCCCAGACAAGCAGAGTCACAGCTGCTGTTGTCGGAAAAAGCTCAGCCTGTACCGGATTCCCCATTTTTTGCCCGTTTTTGGAGCCGGGGAGCAAGGTTGAGCTTGAGGAACGGGGAGCGTGGTGTTGATGCCGGCGTTTCACCCCAGCCAGTGCTCCTTGCTGTGCGTGCCACCCCATCCGGAGCCGGTCGGGTTTATGGATGGGCGTCCCGCGCTCTCCAGGGATGACACAGTTGTGCATCCAGTCGATGAGGCTGACCCAAATAAAACACCCAGCAAGGCAGGCACGTCCCGGCTCCCGCTCTGGCTGTCAGGGCGGCTCTTATCCTCGCGGAGCCGATGGACCTGGAGCCGGGATGTCCCCTACAAGCATCACGTACCAACAGGATCGGAGAGGAGAAAACTCCATCCTCCCCCACAACTTTCTTTCCAGCAGCAGCACCATCAGGAAAAACAAGCCTCAGAGGAGCGATGTCTTGGCGGAGGGGTGCCGGTATTTCGGATCGGATCCCACCAGGGTCAATTAACCCCAATGAGGGTTATTAATTGTGGGTTTTTGGGACCTACCTGTTGTGGGTGTTGGTGGTGCTGGTGGGTGTCTCAGCGCGAGGCAGCAGCAGTTGGCACGTGGTGGTCACCTCACTGGCCTGCGGGGGAGCACAAAAAGGGCATCAGCGTCCCTGGGCTGGGACCACATCACCCGGCGTAAGACCAGCCTCAGCCGCAGCCCCCTAAAAAAACAAGCCCACGCTCGGGCATGGCTGGATTCCTTGGCCAGGAAAATCCATCCCCAGCCCTCTGAGCCCACCTCCCTCTTGCTCCCACGGGGGCACGCGCTCCTCCTCTCCAGCCCAAAGCCAGCCGGATTGTGAGATGCCAGAGGATTGGAAATGGGTTGGGAAACGCCAGCAGGTCTCATCCGGCAGCTCCGCAGTGGAGGGGTGACCCCAGGGAGAGGGGTGACACCCCGAACTCCCCGCAGTCAGGCTCTCGGCTCCTGTTTGAGGCCACGCAGGCTGCCGGAGGATTTCCTAGAAGAGGTTTGCTGCACACCGATGGAAGGGCAGGCACTGGATATAGCAGAAAAAAAGGGTTTTTTTGCCAGAGAAGCCGGTAACTGGTGGCCTCAGACCGCCCCAGTCATGCCAGGGCCAGGCAGCACTAACCCCATCTACAATTCCATGTGCTGCACAAACTCTCTGCAAGGTCCCAAATGCACCCGAGGAGCCCAGGCTGGCGTGCAAAAAGGTTTTTCTCCCCCTGATAACTACTTCTGATAGCATTGTAGCCACAACCCTACCCATCACACACCGTCCCCGTGCACCAACATGAGCACCCATCACACCTGGGATGCTAAATCCCAGCGCTCTCCATCGGAAGCGCGCACACACAGACTGAGCCGGACACCGACGGGCAAGCGAGAAAACCCCAGTTATTCCTATTATTTATTTTTTTTCCCCGCCTCGTTGCTTATTTTATAAGCCGGCCGCCCAATTATTTCCCAGGCCAGCTCTGCCCCGTGGTGCTTTTTTGCAATCACATGGAAGGAAGCTTGAAAATCAGGGCTGGCTCCAAAAGCACTGAGATGCCAAGAAAAGCCATGGGAAGGACAAGTCTCTGGATCGTGGGATCATCAGGAGGGGGGGGGTGATGCTGGAAGGAGCCATGGGCTTTGGGCTAATTTTGGCTCCTTGAAACTATCCTGGAGTGTGCCTCCAGGCTCTCTGGGCTTCCCCCAGGATGATTTGGGCACTGGCTTTGGGGACTGCCTGCCCTCGGGCATCCCTGCACGGTGTCCTTCCCTTCTCGGCGCCGTTGGGTCAGAGCAGAGGTCACCTCTGCGGTTAAAGCCACCAACCCCACGTTCATCCTTGGGGAGGGGTACGTCTATTGCCAAAGACCTCAGACGGGCAGGAGGGAGGGAAAAATTATCAACTTCTGCCCCAAAAGCGGTGTGTCAGCCCGGATTCAGCACAAACCCCAAGAATAAGACTGCAAAGGAATTGCTTTGAAGCAAAAGTGCCACGGGGATTTATTCTTTTTTGGGCACGGGCTCCAAAATACCCCCAGCCAAGGAGAGCCCCTGGGATAGCTTTTATCCCAGCTTTTCCCCAGGATGGCCCCTCGTACCATCCTACGCACCCTTCTCGTGCGGATGAGCCTTCCTCCCCCAGCATCCTCCTCCTGCAGCAGGGACGCAGGATGAGGTGCTGCCCCGCTTCCCAAAGCATCTCGCGGAGCTGAAAGAAGCTGTAATCTGTGCAATTTTATCCCAGTCTGATGGAACAGTGAAAATTATATACGCATGTATATATATAAACACCCTTTTTCTGCCCTTTCTGCAAGCAACCCAGGAGAAAGCCCATTCTTTCACCTGGGTGTACCCAGAGGTGGAGTGGCCACCGTCTCAGCCAGAGTCACAGCCGCGCTCAGGGTGAGAAATTCATCCCTGTGGTCCCATGGGGCCAAGCGACGAGGTTTTTAACGCCTGTTGGGACAGCTAAAAAAAATCCCTATCTGACAGCGTCAGCTTCCTCTTGTCCTTCACCTCGCCCACCTTCATCCCAAAACGCTCCAAACCCTTTAGACCCTGAATTTGGTGGCTGCCACAACCGCGATGCTCGGTGTGGTCCTTGCCCGCCCCAGGGATGCGGGGATGGCTGCATCCCCAACGAGCCCGTACCGAAAATACGGATTCAGGAAGGTATTTATGTTTGCAAAGGCAATTAATAAAACAGTCGTCTCATTTTGAGGAGGCAGAAATTAAACCCATTTCAACAGGTGCCTTCACCCACCTCATTATGAGACTCGACATGCGGCACAGCCCCTCCAAAACACTGAGGACGGAGAGGGGCACGGCTGACAGCACCTGAAAACGACTCGCTGGAGATGCTCGACGGCCACATCGTCTGCTCAGAGACCAGCCCAGCTCCAGCAACCCACTCCCGGTCCCTCACCCCTCGCCGTCCTGACGGCCACCCCGTCACCTCGCATTAGTGCCGGGCATCCAGGCGTTCGCCGCCTCCCTCCATCAGACACAGCGGCAGCCGCTAAAAGCAGGTCACCCGGTATGGGGGGGGGGGGCGTTATTTAGGGCTTCCCCCTCTGTTATCACCAGGGAAGGGGGCCACAAGTGATCTAAATGCCTTTTTTTTTTTTTCCCCCCCTATTTTTCCAAGCACTGGCACTGTAGGGCTGAAGCATCTTCCCTTCCCGCTCCCGGGTACCACTCACCTCTCCCGCAGGGACAGCCGAAGGCCGGACTCGGGGCTGGCAGCCGTGGGGCTCCCGGGACGGTGGCAGGAGGGCAGAGCAGGCAGCGGCTGGGCATTTCCATCTGGTGACAGCACCGCAGGTCCCACAGGGTGGCCGGAGACCACCGGACTGAGGCCAGCACCATGTCCTGCCACCTCGGCGTTTGGCAGCGCCGGGGCCCCCCCTGCGTCTTTCCCGCTGTCATTTCTGCCATCTAGAGGGGACATTTCCCCACTGCAAACGCGTCCCTCAAAAACACAACGAAACCCCGCGATTCAGGAAAACACCCCCGTCCGTCGCTCGCCACCGCAGGAAGAGCCCGGCCCCAGCGACCCCCCGTCATCAGGATGGGGAAAACCAGATGCTGTGATGCTACACCCCCAGAAAAAAAAAAATTGGGGAGCATTTTCCTGCTCGTTTAACCAAAGTTAGAACCTCGCAACATGAAACTCATGACAACAGAAAGGATTTCAGAGTCTAACCTAGGAAAGATACATTTAAAACAGCCCAAGAGAGGTAAATCATCAAAATAATCATCAAATCACCTTTCTGAAGGCAAGCAAGGTACTAAAACGGTGGCCCAGGGTCTGGTTCTGCTTATTGGTGTCCACAACGTGGAGGATGGAGCTTGGTAGATTTGGAGGTGACCTGGAGAGGGACTGCAGGTGTGCCGGAGCAGAGCAGCTGGGTAAACTGGAGAGATGGGATATGAAGAGGATGAAAGCCAAGAGTTGAGTGTAAGTTACAAGCCTGCCCTTGGTAAGACGCGGTTTTGGGTGAGAAAATGTCACAGCCCGGCGCTGCGCGGTCCAGCCGCTCGTGGTCTGCACAATGCCAGCTTGAGCTGGGTTCGCTTTGGGGGGAAGCCGGCTGGAAGCCACCACCCGTGGGATGGCAGCTCTGCGAGACTCAGCATTTTTCAAGGATCAAACGCAAACCGCCTGCATCCTTTGGGACAACAGGCTCTGGGACAAGCGACCCTACAAGCCTGTTCACAGCAACTGTTCCTTCCCTGCAGTCCCAGACCAGGTTAACCCCCTGGAGGTACCAGATGCACCATTGCTCATCTCTCTCCCACACTTACCTCAGGGAAGGTTGGGGTGGTTTGAGTGCAGGGGCTCAGCGAGGAACCAACCCCTCCAAGGAGGCTCAGAACACGACCTGCTGGAGGGACCAAAGGGCTCGGAAGTTACATGAAAGCATCAGGGTTAAGGTTGAAGAAAGCTGCGGGAGGGAAGGGCAAAGCATCCTCCCAGCCCTCTGCAAGCAAAGCTCTCCACGTCTCAAGCCAGAGACCAGTCCAAGAAACAGTGGCTAGATCAAATGGATCACAGAATCATAAATTTGTCTAGGTTGGAAGGGACCTTTAAGATCATTGAGAACAACCATCAACCTAACGCTGCCAAAACCCGTCACTAAACCATATCTCTCAGCACCACGTCTACCCATCTTCTAAATACCTCCAGGGATGGCGACTCCACCACTTCCTGGGCAGCCTGTTCCAATGCCCGACAACCCTTTCAGTGTAAAACATTTTCCTAATATCCATCCTAAACCTCCCCTGGCACAACTTGGGGCCGTTTCCTCTGGTCCTATCCCCTGTTACTTGGGAGAAGAGACCGACCACCCCCCTCACTACCCCCTCCTTTCAGGCAGTTGTAGAGAGCGAGAAGGTCTCCCCTCAGCCTCCTTTTCTCCAGGCTGACATCCCCAGCTCCCTCAGCTGCTCCTCACAAGGCTTGTGCTCCAGACCCCTCAACACCTTGGATCCCTCCTAGGAAAAGGGATTTATTGCTGCCCTCAAGCACATCATCCAAAAAAGCTCCACAGTTTGGAAAAGAAATAATTTCTCCTCCAACTTGTAGGTGTAAGTGTATTTAAAAATCTACCTGCACCTAAACTCAAGTGGAACAAGAAGTACACGTGAATTACAAGATTGCTGCCAGGGTGGCAGAGAGCAGGAGAAGCTCACAGTACTTTTCCCCCCAGAAAAAACACAGAGGATAGATCATATCCTGCAGCCATTCCCTTCTCCTCTTGGCTTATTGAAAAAAGACCAAAAAAACCAGTGACAAGGACTGTGGTTAGAGCAGCCAAGACGTGCTGACGTGCTGCTCTGCCACCACGACACAACCCAACACCGCAGAGGGCGAGGGTGGCAGGCACAGACCATGGGAAACGCCTGCAGGAGCCGCAGCCAGATCTGCAAAAGGAAGCAGGAACCAGAGGGAGCAGGAGGGTGCCAACATGTGTGACATCAGGTGACAGTAAAGATGAGAGCCCCTCTGTCCGCAGGTGGAAAGGGGGGGTCACACCCACCTAAATCACAGAATCACAGAATGGCAGGGGTTGGAAGGGACCTCTGGAGGTCATCTAGTCCAACCCCCCTGCCGGAGCAGGGTCACCTTAGAGCAGGTTGCACAGGAACGCGTCCAGGCAGGTTTGGAATGTCTCCAGAGATGGAGACTCCACCCCCTCTCTGGGCAGCCTGTGCCAGGGCTCTGCCACCCTCAAAGGAAAGAAGTTCCTCCTCGTGTTGAGATGGAACTTCCTACACTCAAGTTTGTACCCATTACCTCTTGTCCTGTTGCTGGGCGCCATTGAAAAGAGCCTGGCCCCATCCTCCTGACACCCACCCTTTCAGTATTTGTAAGCATTAATCAGGTCACCCCTCAGCCATCTCTTTTCCAGACTAAACAGACCCAATTCCCTCAGCCTTTCCTCATAAGAGAGGGGTTCCAGTCCCCTAATCATCTTGGTAGCCCTTTGCTGTCCCCTCTCCAGCAGTTCCCTGTCCTTCTTGAACTGCGGAGCCCAGTACTGGACACAGTACTCCAAATAGCTCCCCTTTATCGAGTGGCACAGCACGGACCTCTGCAAATATTGCGGTGGGATCCTAAACCACGTGCTGGGGTTGCCCAGACAGCTCCTCTACAGCCTGGCAGAACAGCTCTGCCCTGCGGTGGGGGATGCCGTGCAATCGCTTCCAAAGCATCCACCCCGGGGTACCAACCTGGGAGAGGCCACGCCAAACAGAAAACACAAGCCTGATGGGGTTTTTGTTTTCTTTCCTTTTAATAGAAACATCCTAGAGTAACTTGGGAGGAGGATCAGCCTAAAGGGGAATGTCTCTCGGAATGAAATGGTGTGACGTGCTTCAGGAATGATGTGCAAAGTTAAAACATCCAAGCAGGCTCAGCTCAGGACTTCCTGGATTCTTGCGTCTTCTTGATTTCCTGCAAGGAGATCAGGGAAACCACTGAGCATCTGCCACTCTTTGGGATCAACTCATAGTTTCACAGCTCTGGAGACCATGAGCGATCATCTCCTCAGCATCACAGGACCAAGCCCAGAATTTATGCACGAGCCTTCAGGGACAAGGCAAGGTTTGGCTTAAGAGGCTCTTCCAAAATCCTGCACCCCTTCCATACTGCCCAGGGATGTATGTTTATTTTGCCCCTAAACCAGTATCGCGATGGATCCGTTTTCCACTCTTGGGCCACTGATCCACCATCACTCATACGCAATCTGTGCTCAACTATGTCCCTCAGCAGCTCAAAATAGATCAAGTGTGGGCACGAGGACCGTCACCGGCTCAGCCTAGAGGCCACGCCTGCCCAGGGAGCGAGGCAGAAAAGCCCTGAAGGACTCACCTCCAGGAGTATCTCCTTCAATTCGGAATAGGCTTTTTCTAAGTCATCATTAATAATGACCAAGTCGAACAGGCCAGGCTCTTTACCTGGGGAGGGAAACGAGGACAGAGAAGTTAAAGGAGAACGTGTTCCTTCCCTGTGTCACCTCTCGTGCACAACCTGAGTTCCTGTGGCATTTTAATATTATTATTTCAGCTGCTGCTAATTTGCTTCTCCACAAAACACCCACAAGGAATTACAGTGGGAAATGATGCAGTACGGTGCTTAGATCAAACTCAGCTAATGTCCAAGCCCTGCCAGCATTCCTTGGAGAACACAAGTCCAGTGTTCACACAGAAAACAGCTCCTCAATCACCAAAGCACCCCCTCTCCCCAGCCACACAGACTTACTAAGTTCCAAATCTACGCGGGCTGCAGTCAAACGCTTCAGTAAACTTTCTTCTGTCTCAGTCTTCCGGTCACGTAGTCTTTTTTCCTAAACCCAATGACAAACACATTAAAGAAACACGTGTTCCAGATGCTGCACACAGAAACCACCACCCACCCCACAAACCCGTGCTGTCTGCCATTTCCTGCTGCTGGCGACTACAGGCATGTGAGGTAACACTCTGCAAAGAGTGAGGGGCTTCATTCACAGCCCGGAGTAAACCAGCGGCCAAGCTGGGTTTGGGCTCAAGATCTCCTATGCAGAGCTCAGGTTTCCAGTCTCTTTTTGCCCCCCTGTATTTTATTTATTTTTTGCAGGTACTGCTGGGAGATGAAGTCTCTCTGCTGGGCTCCAGCAGCTGGTGCTGTTGGCTTCTGTCCTCCACACTCCACAAGAAACACAGACTGCCCGATCTACTGAGAGCATGAGGGGAGAGTTGTGCCATGTACTCCTCGCATGGCTTCTGCAAATCGCGTATATGCGTCCACATCCCTCTCTGAACCAGGACAGCTATTTCACTTCTGCAAGAGGCACGCTGCAATCATTATTATATAGGGCCCCATAAGACCAGAGGGGTATAGGATTTCCACTGCTGCAGAGCACAAGCTTCCCTTGGTTTAATTCTAATTGCTGGCGGCAAGTCTCAGCACAAAAATCTTCTTCTCTCCCCAGCATCAAGCACAACTAACGCATTTAAAGGCTGGCCACGCTGCAATGCGGTCTATAACCCAATGCTGGCAAACACACCAAAGTGTGGAACCTGTACAGGAGGGACTCAAAAAACAGAGTACAGGAAGATTTATCCCTGGGAGCCAGAGGCTGGTGAGCTGGACTGGGGAAAGGTAACAGTGTGCTCGGAAGTGTCCTCCCCACCTATTCTACAGCCCTTAAAAACATACAGATGAATCAACGCGGGGGGGGGGAACACCCATCCCTTCAGAGCAAGACGCTGATTACCTCTAACTGCCTAACGGCAAAGGAAGGCGGTCGCTCACCAAGATGTCTATGGACGGAGGCTGCACGGAGATGTAGATGGGGTTCAGGTCTGTCCTCTTGATGTTCTTCACGCCCTGGATGTCGATGTCAAGGACGCAGATCTGGTTCTGGGCCTGAACGGCCTGCACTGCACCTTTACTGGGGACAGAGCAAAGAGGGAAAGGGTCAGAGCATCCAGCCACAGCAGTGGGGGTTTGGTGTGTCCCCCTCCAGCAGCCGGTCTTCACCTCACAGGGCTCCTCTGTGCCTAAACTGTGGCAGGAGAGAAGAGAGAGCCTGCTCTGCTCTTCCTAAATAGTATATCTTTCCTCAACTGTCCTCTGGGTCCCTGTGGTGGAGCAGGGACCTGCCGTCTCCTGCTAGAGAGGCTACCAAAACCACAACGGAAGGTGTAGAAATGGATAGTGTGTGACCATCCCATAAGCAGTGTGGCTTGGGTACAGCCCCTAAAGCTCCTGCCTTCAACAAACACAGGTGCAACCTTCACCAAAGGGCAAAAACACTGAGAACTTCCCTTCTCCAGAGATGCACCGATTTCCATACCCATATGCTCTCCTGAGGGATGCTTGATGGAAACAGATACTCCTGCCTAGTCGCAAGACGCGCAATTAAGACAATATTTTTTAAGTGGTGGTTCTTGTATTTCATTTAAAGACAGTATCTCTTCCCCAACATGGGGGAATTGCCTCAAGCTTGTTCCCGAACACCTACAATTCTCCCTTGAAAGGCAGCAATGCCAGCTCTCTCCTGGTGCACTGGAGGTACCTGGACTAGTTTCTGGGTAGCAGCCGTCTTGGGGGACTTCAGTATTTGCAGAATCTTGGGGGACAGTCAGCATTTGCACAGTGCTGAGCACAGGTCCTCCTTCAAGCCAGGGTTCCGTTGCAGGACGGACAGTGCGGAGAGAAGCCCTGCCAGGAGCTCAGAGGTGGCACTGTAGGTTTCGAGGTTGTGAAGTCAGGAGGTCATGCAATGGCAACAGAGATTAAGAGAAAACACTGCCTGACGGCCAGCCTCCAACTTGCTTGATTCCCTGCCCACACCCAGGGCACCTCTTTGGACCTCACCCCGTCACCCTGCACCACCAAGGTTTGCTCCCTGATGCCTTCTGCAAAAATGTGCTGAGAACACACTGCCTTAAACAAATGCTCCTGTGTTGTCCTACACCCCAGGAAAGGGGAGTCACAGCTCCAGTGACACAGGATTCGGGACCTTCAGCCATCCTCCCACAGCTCTCACCAGCCCCGCTCCCAGCTGTCGCAGCTGGAGAAGACAGGGTCTTCACAGACACCAAGGGAAAGCACCCGTGGGTGTCACGCAGCAGCTGCTCGTGGCCACAGCGCTGCTGTTGGCAGGGTGTGTAGAGGAAGATGTGACAGCACAGATGGAGAGTCCTGAACCCATGGATACCCACAGCTTCATGACAGCTCTCGGCAAATGCAGATGGAGAGAACAGAGGCAGCGCAAGCAGAAAGTGCCTCTCGGAGGGATACAGAGCAGAGTTGAGACGGGGAAAGCTGTAAAGGCTTCTGGAAGCCTGCAAGCCCAGAAAAGCCCCTGTGACCAGGGATAAGCAATGCAGCAGCTCGACCCATCGGCGCTGTGAGGTCCTAATGCTGGATGGTAGGGAAGAGCACGCAGACAGACAGCCTTGAGGTCTCGCAGCTGGTCTGGTCAATGCAGCAGGGTCTACTGCCTGCAGAGTGGTCACACAGGAGGATGGAGGTGGCTGGTGGCTTTCCTCCTGACCTGGGAGTCCCACAACACAGGTCACAAACCCTAACAGGAAGGAGAAAGCTGAAGCGAAGCTGCGAGACCAGCCCTGTAAAAATACAGAGGTTTGCTGCCTTGCTCGGGAGGGCAGCAGCGAGAGCCCAGATCTGAGCACCGCAAATCCACAAGAGTTCCCCAAAATAGCTTGGTTTGCCTTGTGAAAGCCGCAGGCTTCATCTGGTATCACCAAGTACCAGCTAACTCCTGCTACAACCAACCTACAAAGAATCAGCAGCTCTCAGGGCCCTGGCAGACAGACTCCGTGCCTGCACTCCAATTTCAGTCTCTAATCTAAGGCAGCGTCAAAGAAATTCTGGTTTCTGTGGGCAGGACTCAGTGCTATCCCACACACAGGGCCCTTTCAGGGTTTTTAAATTAAGCAATTCTTTTTTAGTTATTCATCATTATTAACTGATGAGATCTAGGGAGCAGAAAGGACTAGTGAAAACGTCAACTATTCTGATAAGCATGAGGGACTCTCCATTTTATCACGCATCTGATTAAGAACATCCTTAGGCATCTGTAGAGGAAACACAGGCTTGGAGAGTTTCTATATTTATTTTGTTTGCAAACTGGTCTTTATGGCTGAGATGGTTTGAGTTAATTTCAGCCTCCCACCCTGCGTGCCCAGCACCACAGGCAGAGCGAATAAGCAGAGGGGACCAAAGATGAAAGTGAGGGCCAGGGAGAAAAGCACCTCAGAAACAAACCCAAACGTTATTTGATTTGGTTAAAACATCAAATTCCTGCAAATTTCAAGGAAATGGGCTGAGGAGAGATGTCTTCTCAGCACCCACCCTGAGAAGGCACCGGCATCAACTCCACCTACATATCAGGCATCAGAAAGCAGCCGCCTCCTCCACACCATGGCCGGCTGGATTAAGCAGGATGCATGTGAAGGAAGGAAGCCTGTCCTACGCAGGATGAAGCCAGAGATTAAGGAGCTTGAACTCAGTTTCTCCGTGGTGCTGGGTATTTGGAAGATGAGCTGTCAGGTTTTGCTTCTCTTGCCAAACCAGTGACGCTGGAAGTATCAAGGCCAGGGCAGGGGATTATGCTGCTCAATAAGCCTCAGAAAGCGCACGGCCAGACCCCCGCGAGGCTGCCCTTAGTTGCGGTGACAACAGTGACGCCTGTGCATGTCCCATTAAAACAGCTACATTACTGAAATGTAAAATCACCAGCTGTTCCTTCAGAGCTGTAGACCTACATCACATTCGGTCTGGCAGCCTTATGTTGGCACCTCCCATAAGGAAACCATCCTCAGAAGCTAACTTTTCCATCTCCAAAAATTCCTCCAAAAAGCACATTCAGCTCTTTAGGAAATATAAATCTTCCTGTAAAGTGTTTCAGGCAAATTTCTTTAATGCAACTAATTAAATATCTCAAGAAAGACTTAACTCTCCTCCTTAGCGGGTCCTTTATTACAGTGCCACAAATTTCCCACAATAATTATATAAGATGTCTGACTTCTAATTAACATTGCAGCTTAATGTCTGATTGATCATCAGCTCCAATGCCCAGGGCAATGCTATTTTAAAATCCCCTTAACTCTTTAACCCCAGTCAAGGGTGCCACGCAATTTATGTGTTTGGAAGCAGCCACTTTACCAAAGCAGCATGCATACTTGTTTCACAACAGCCAATACGTCGCTTGTGCTCCTGAATTCTTCATATTCGGACCATTAGGTAACACAGGGATAATAAGAGTAAGTCTCCATTCTGCCCATTACTCTCTGCAAGCACTTGGAAAATATTAAGGAGCATAAATAGTCTGTGAAAATCACCCTTGTGCAAGAAAATTGTTAAGCATATGAACTACTTCAGCAGCCTTCAAACACTGGAGGCTATAGAGAATCTCACAGCACAACAATGATTTAATTATGATGAGCTAACTCTCTCCAAAAGCTAGTTTTGCCATCTTAATAAAGCTGCCAAGGACCCCGCTATCAAAATGAAAGGCTTTGCTTACAGCAAGAATCTGCGTGTTTGGGGGAAACCAGTGTCACTCAGTTAAAATATTTTTGCCTTCACCATCATCTCAGCTCCCGGCACCATCTGGGTTGAGCAGCGACAGCGTCTGAACTGCGTACCTCGTCCCATACATATTTCCGGAGAACTCTGCGTGCTCGATGAATTCACCAGCATCAATTTCTTTCTGCATTTCCTCTCTGGTCACAAAGTGGTAATCTGGACAGGGAAAACAAGAAAAATAGCCAGAAATTAATAGCTTTGAAGGTAAAGCTCATGGTCAAAATGACACCCATGGGTGCTTAGGGGAGAAGCACCTTAAATTCCGCTTTGGACAACATTGGCAGACTGCAATTGTCTACTTCCTAATTACTGTATAGAGCATCCCCTTTCCACACCAACTGCCCAGACAGCTGCTTAAAATGTTCTGGAGCTTTCTGTGCAGCCAGACACGCTGCTGTACCCCCTTTTTCATACCCCTTCTCTTTTCTCATGCAGTAGGAAACTCCTCCCTGCTCCCCACAGGTGTGGAACACATTACAGGACTGCCAAGGCCTTCAATTTGAAAACATTTTGATTAAAGACTAGAATGGGACGAGAGAGAGAGAGAGAGAGGGAGGGAGAGGGGGAGGGAGATAAAAGGGAACATCAAAACCAAACAAACTAAAAAGGAATGTTTCTCTATCTTTTGTTAAAGTTCCTCCCTTTCATTTCAGAGTGAAAACTGCCGTCGGAAATTAAGTGCAAACCTCATTTGATTCTTTCTGAAACGTACAAACAAACCAGAAAACAGAAAAGCAGCTGGCCAGCTACACACAAGCTATTAATACAGATAAAGGCATCTCATTAAGCAGCTGCACTTCCCAAAGGACTGTGCAGTTGAGGTACCTCACCAGAGCTACCTGGCACTTCGGAAAACCAAGCCACTCAACACCCAAGTATGGACCAGGACGCTTAAACTGAGAGCCCTGCTTTGAAAACCTCAGCCAGCAAGTCACAGAGATGGCATCTAGAAAAGAAAACTGACAGCACGTGCTCTGCCTCTGTTAACATTTCGCCACTTAATTAAATTTTGGGTTTGTTCTGCCAAGTCCATCCCTCTTCGTTATTTTCCCTCCAATGCATGGCACATGCTGCAGAGCAGCGGTAAATGGCTATGGTCTCATCGCCACTGAGATCAAGAAAAAAAAACTGTGTGTGTATATACAGACAAACGCACACTCTCAAATATATCATTACTGAATGTCTGCTCCTCCTGCCTAAGAAAATGCACCCTATAAACATAAATGTAGGACTAACTTATCTGCTAGTAGGGATTCATGCATCCACTTCACGTAAAAACTTAAAAATTTTTCAGAGGAATCGTTTCCCGAGTCTGATGAGACAGGCCCAACTGCTACACACTCACCTTTGCCATTTACTTCTCCGGGTCTTGGCTGCCTCGTGGTATCTGCAAGCAAAAACCAGCTTTGTGAATTCTGTAGATCACCCAAGGAAGTAATAATATCAAAGAAATAAAAGCACACACGCAGCAGATTAACCCAATCACGTAGTAAGCTGATCCTCTGTTTCAAATGATCAAAGCTTCTGGAATCAGCTAGTGTAACACACAACGACATGCAGGATTGGCCTTTAATCGAAGAATCCTAGATAATCTGAAAACAATCAATTAAGACTGTTAGGGGCTGAGCTGTCAGCGTGGGACTTACCAGGCTGGGCTTAGTTTTCATCTCTGCCACAGTCTTGTGTAATCCTAGACACGCTATTCGGACCTCAGTTCAGGGGAATTAGCAATGCCCTACTTCGCAGAGTTATCTTCATTTTAAAAGATCACGCAGCACCTACATAGGTGCTTAAAATAGCCAGATTTAACAAATAAGGGCAAACTCCTGCACGAGGTAGGTGAATAAATGAGACAGCCTTTGAACTCGTTCAGACTAGTATTATTTTAAGCACGTGCTCTGCAAACCAAAGAAGTGCTAACGGTCATCATAGAGGGCAACGCCAATTATGTTATTTGGGACCGGCAGGAGTTAATCCCATGCAATAAGGCTCTGATCACCTCTACGTTTTTATAAAGCACCAAGGTGCCTCCAAGTGGCCTACAGAGATTCAGGAAAAAAATATCTACCAAGAGGCAATCTTGGGAAAAACTGTAAAATTTAGTTTGGAGTGAGATGAGAGATTCAGCTGAATCAAGAGCATAGGATGAAACACACTGTCCTGGACACACACAAAAGGAAAGATAGTTTTAAGGTTTTTTTTAATCTCCAGTAACATTGCATTTTTAAACATCCAGTATTTGCCCATTCAAGGTAGAATGAATTTGGATCTCACAGATCTCAAAGCAAGAATTTTACCTGCAGTATCCAAAGCGTTAGGACAGTAAAATAAATTCCGGTAATGTACTTAAAAACACCCTGCAGTGCTCAAGGGAAAACCAGGTGAATGAGCTGTGGACACAGCCCAGACTCTGAGGGTAACCTTTCAGGTGTTGCTCAAGAAAAAGGAAACAAAACTAGCATGGCAACAGGCAAGGTGTCTGAAGAAAATTCCCTGGACTTACTCTGTTGCAGGCGCAGGAGGACTTCAGCACTGCCTGCAGCCTCCAGGCAGATGCGAGTGGGCCAAGCCGGCCAGGGATTATTTTCACATTACAGGTAGAAAAAAAAAGGACCCTTGGCCAGGACTTAGTGACCAACGTAGAAAAAGTCAACAAACCAGCAGAGCAATGGCAGGAGGAGGAATGTACACAGGTGATGGAGCGAACTGCTTCACTCGCTGACCCAGTAACGAGATGGGCTTCACGGAACTCTTTAGTTTTAACTCTGAGACTCTGGTTTGCAGCCCCTGGGCTGTTAAAATCCCCATCAGCTCCCCACCAGCAGACGGATGGAAAGAATTGGCTTTTGCAACAGTGGTGGCGTGGGGGAATTCTGTTCCTTTCAGAGTCAAGAATCACTCAGAAAAAAAATCTCATCACCTCTCTGAGCTGTGTTTGGAGGTGGGGAGTCACCAGACCTGGAAAGGATGCTATTCCAGACAAGTGTCAGACTTGCCACTCAGTATCTGTTCTAAAAGGTGTCCTGACTTATTTAAACATCCCAAAGAGCCCACAGACAGACTAGGACACAGGCAAGCCCGTTATTTGGGGGCTACAGAAGCAGGCTCTGGGCTAGCAGCCCTGAACTCCTCCACTGCCCTTCCACAGAGACACACAGGTACTCACGGGAGACGCTGAAGCCGAAGATATTCTCATAATCTTTAAGCAATTTCTTTAACAAAGTGCTCTTCCCTGCACCCGATGGGCCACTCAGGACCACTGGTCTTGGTCCCTGCATGGCTAGAGAGACAGAAGAATATGTGTCTGGTTAGAAACGCCCATGGAAAAATACAGCTATGGATTCCCAGAGGTGCTTGGCCCCAAACAAAAGTGTCTACGCTTTACCCTCGGATACAACTTTCTGCAGGCAAATCTGAAATTATGAGAAATCACAAGCCTAGAGCTGATAGGAAGTAACTGAGAGTGCAGGAAATACTGGGAAAATTCAAAGAACTATTAAATTAGCAAACTGGCTGCAGACAGTGGGAGCTGCCACCTCAGAACTGCTGCAAAAGATCTGGGCTGGGAGCCCTGAGGACTCAGGTTATCAGGCGAGGCCCCAGCTCTTACCTGGGGAACAAATACCTGGGACAAATAAAGGACATGCATCACTGCAACATGAACACTTGTTCTCAAGGGACTGAGGTTAAACTCATTGGACATAACTCAAAGGAGGAGAAAACTGAGCTCCAGCTGCCACTAAACTGGGATAATTCAAGCCAGCTCTGTCCTAGCTCTGTTCTCTGTCATCAGGGTTGGGTCCCTCTGGGCGGGGGGGACTCCTCCTTTAAGGGGAGGAAAATGCTGTTTGTGCCTGGTGGCATCTGGAAACATGGGAAATCCACACACACTGGACAATGCCAGCTTAATACTTGTCCTTACTGATAAGAGGTGTAATAGTCACAGCCATTTCCCTCTCACAGCTACAGGCCTCGAGGAGCGTTTGCAGCAGATGCTGGCGAGAAAAGAGGGCAGAAATCAGCCAGCATTACACACACACAGCTCCGAGTGACGGATGGGACGCCCAGGAGATCGCCACACCTCTCATGTTACCTGTTTACATCCCAACAAGTACAAGCTACAAGCCTATGATGGACAGTTAAATGTTTTAGATCAGTTCTGGGATAAATATCCACATGCAATGCCTTTACCATAAGCAGACAACGTGCCAAAGCCTAGACCCAGAAGCCCAACACGTCCTCCACCACTAAACCTAAAAGCCCTGCAACAGCGGTCTGAACCCGGCTGTGATCTCGGACATGAACATGCTTTGGGATTTATATCCAGTTTCCTGGAACACTCACTCCAGCTCAAATTGTTTCGTGGCAAGAGAGAAGTGTTCGGTTGCTGGTAGAAAAAAAAAGGGAGAAGGGTTTGGTTGCTGGCAGAAAAAAAAGGCAGCCTGGGGCCACACAGACCTTTCTGCAAGTTGTTTCTTCAGCCAGGAAGAAAAAACTGGGCGTCTGCATGTTCCTGCCTCTCTGGGGAGGAAGAAAGCTTAATTATCGACATGTGAATAAAGAAGAAAATCCTGTACAACAGCACAGGGGGACCCTCATCCATCAACAGCAATTCAGCAGCTTCTAAACCAGAGGTGACACTCAATGTGGGACAAATCAAACAGGCCTGTTTTTCCTATTTAAAAACAATTACTTTCTGCAAGCAGTAAAGCCCTCGGAAATGCATTTTTTTTTTTTTTAACCTCATTGGCTGGGTGTGGCCTCAGGAGCAATCCGCCGACAGACAGTATAATGCCTTTCCATTTTAAATTAGATCATAGCAATGTCACCCTGACCTTACAAATCACTTTTGAAGCAGCCTTAAGCCAAATGCCGCCTCTTACAAAATCAGCCGTGGATCGTGCAGCAGGCTAACCCAGGCAGACTGCCTCCCTGACCCCAGCCCACGTGAGCTGGATACCTCCTCGTGCCTAAATCCCTCCCGCACAGCTCTGCGACCGCGCAGATACCTATCAGGCAGCACTATGGCTAGCAAATTATACAAGTTTTCCCTTTGATCCCTTTGCTTTGCACTTGTCTGACCAGAGTTTTTCCAAAACTGTATGAAAGGACGGGGTATTAATACACAACGTCTAAGTGGATGCCAGCAGCAGCTAATGTGGGCGTAAAAACACCCACATTCAATCACACCACCCAAAAGGAAACTGTCTTTTTT
>VYZM01011193.1:73026-99240 GCA_013398915.1 Dromas ardeola | reverse complement strand
CGCGAGACGAGGCGGTGACTAGAGAGGGACATCAGCCAATAGGAAGCCGCTACTTTGCATATTCCGCAAGGGCCCCTGGGAGGAAAATATAACCGAAAAAATACGTTAAAAATGTTTAACTGGTTTGTTCAGAAACTCTTTATCATTGCAGACAGGTGATTTCACAGCGGCTGTCACTGGGGGGGGGTGTGTGTGTGTGGGGTGTGTCCAGCTCTCGTCGCCGTGAGGTGAAGGTGACCGGAGTTCCGAGCCATATATACCGCCGCGGACGGCATTGCTTTTCGGATGTGAGGGCGATCTGGCTGCGACATCTGTCACCCCATTGATCGCCAGGGTTGATTCGGCTGATCTGGCTGGCTAGGCGGGTGTCCCCTTCCTCCCTCACCGATCCATGTGCGTCCCTCCCGAAGCTGCGCGCTCGGTCGAAGAGGACGACCTTCCCCGATAGAGACGTACCGTTCATCGGTCAAGGGTATACGGTAGCTGCGCTCCCCTGCTAGAACCTCCAAACAAGCTCAAGGTCCATTTGTAGGAGAACGTAGGGTAGTCAAGCTTCCAAGACTGCAGACACATCCAAGTGAGGCACTGCATGGGGCAGTCTGCCATTGTTTTGTGCTGCCTCACAAACCTCAAGATATTCCCCATTACTTTATTCACACTGCAGTGGGGGGAGCTAAGGGCACATCAGGAATTCTAATTAATTTTTATTTCCATCTCCATGCTCAGTTTAACAATCCTCCCACTTACCATCCCCCAGTCACCCACAGACCCTTGAGCTCCTCCCCTTGCACACACACAGCAGTTACAATCCAGCATCTTCACACTTGTATCTTTCCTCACCTGTACAATTCATTCTACACTCGCTTGAACGGTTAGAAAAAGGGCTGGGTTTGTAAGTTACCAACTGTCTTCAGCTTCTGCAGCCTTGAAAGCAAGAGGAGAAGGCTGAGGAGAGGTGACACAAGACACAGAACAAGAGGGAGAGAGAAAAGATACTTCAGGTGGAAGGGACCTACAGTGATTATCAAGTCCAACTGGCTGTCCTTCCAAGGTGTTACACATCTTCTGCGAGGGTGGTGAGACACTGGAACAGGTTGCCCAGAGAAGCTGTGGATGCCCCATCCCTGGAAGTGTCCAAGGCCAGGCTGGATGGGGCTTTGAGCAGCCTGGTCTAGTGGGAGGTGTCCCTGCCCATGGCCAGGGGGGTTGGAACTACGTGATCTTTAAGGTCCCTTCCAACCTAAACCATTCTGTGATTCTGTTCTAATTCAGCATTGCAGTTAGTTTCAGAGGAGTTGATGTCCAAGGACCAAACCACAGCTTTACATGAAGCTCACCGTATATTGCAGAATTTAGGTGCCAAGGCTCAAATCACGTGGCCAACACACTTGCAGAAAGAGCACAGCTGGCAGGAGGCACCGAGAAGGCCCCAAACGTAAGGCTTATTTTAAAAAAAATGCCCCACAACTAAACAAACCAACCCCAAACTAAAGCGCTTTTATTAAAAACTGAATAAAAGATCGAGACTCTAGTCAGTCAATATTTCTTCAAGAGAACTTTATTCTGGGCAGGAGATTTGACACAGAAGGAAAGAAACAAACATTTATAACGTCTTTGAATGAAAACACTGAATAAACAAGAACCATTCGCTATGTCTTTAAGATCTTACTCCGACAATTCCACCCTCTCCTTCCAGACAAGTTCAAAAATGTTCTTTCAATATGTGTTTTCCTCCTCACTTTACAGAAAGTCCTATTTGCATCAACAGCCACGTTAGATACAGAAATACCATGGAAGTGTGTTTTCCGAGTTGTTTTTTTTTTGGCTAACATCATGGCACTTACATGAGACTTTTATGAAAACCTGGATTACGGAGGTGAACGAGTCCACTGTCAGACTCCTTAATTTCCAACAGTCATTATTACATGTTATACATAAAAGCCTGAGAAAATGTAAACGGTAGGGTTCTAAAAACATTTTGCATGAAGATGCTAAATATTAAAACACAAAGTAGTAGGTTACATATGATAAATTCTCAGATACGCGGCTTGTCCAGATTTCAGTATAATGAAGACCTACATCTTTTCCATATCCGTATTGCACACTGAGACGGCACAGTAAAATACACAGCTCAGTCAACTCAGTCCTTACTCAAAAGAGAGCTTTTTCCAACTTCAGTAGGAATTTCCTGGAGTAAAGGCTAAAGACCACTGCCATTACGCTGCTACTTTTCAAATTTTCTGTCCCACTAAGTTAAGCTAGCGGAAGTGATTCTGAATATCAAGATAATTAGCTTTTTTTCCAAAATAAAGGCTTTAATTTGGGAAAGGAAATATGCCAAAACACTACTTCTTTTTCAGATCTGGACTGACCAAAACCTGAATGCGATAGTCAAGAAAATCACTGCAGGGCTGATGAAGGCTCAGAGACTACAGGCCAGGTTCAGATTCATCCTGTATAACTTGAAACACATGGAGCAGCCCCCATCCTCAGTGGGGAGACCCCGGCATCTCCAGAGGGCCACTCAGTTGTCAGTGAGCCGAATTCTCTTGAGATGATTCTCACTCACCACTGGTTTAAAGAGTCAGCTCACAACGAAGGAGCTCATGCTTAGGTGCCTGCCGCTGGGTAGGAAAATTCCAAGCCTCAGTAGCCCCTTCTCGTGACTTGTTCGTCTCCTGCTTCCTCTAGTAGGAATTAAGGGTATGGCACAGACTAGTTAAATTGCCTACTTACTTAGGTCTAGGGATACTTCGGACAGATTCAGGAAACCAATTATTATACTTGAGACCAATTATTCAGTGATAAAATAAATTAAATGATATCTAGACATAAATACAGATATTTATTTCCACCAAGAGAAACAACTATCTTTCCAGTTCTAACACAAATATACACATTTCCCTTTCCACTTACCCAAAGACACCATCAGTGTGTGCTTTAGAAACCGAATGGCTGCTTTATTTTACTGCTGTGCATTGGCATCGCTGCTTTGGAAGCAGTTAATTATGGAGTTAGACCTTGCTATGAACAAATAACGGAGTAGCTGGACACATAACATGTCCTTGGCATGTGTAAGTGTTATATGTATACTTTTTTTTTAATGCATAGACTCTTCTGCTCCCTTTTTCTCTTGTACTGTCTCTCTGTGGACTGAGTCTGTAAAAGCAGCGACCAGTGCTCCCCACAGTTCCCCCTGTAGCGCTGAGCCAGCAGCCTACACTAGGGTACCGTTCCCCCGAATTCCCGCACCTGCTCCACGGGAAGTACGGAAAAGGCCAGCGGCTGTTACCCGCAGGCTGCAGTCCACAGCGTCTGCCCCGTGTGGGTGCTGGCAGATCCCACAGGGAGGATCTCACTGACATTCAGCTCCTTCGAAACAGCCGGATGCTGAGAACCATACCTGCTCTAATCCCTTTAGACTGGATTTAAGTCTCAAAAATACAAGATTTGCCTGAGCCGTTCATAAAATGAGCTCTGGTAAGGCTTCCCAAAAGGTGAGCGTTTCTGTACACTTCAGCTTTGGTGGTGCTGTTCCGAAACGCAGCTGTAAAAGACGCTCTCCCACAGCACTGCACTGTTTTACCTTCCTTCCATGGAAGGAGGTGCAAGAATACCCAAATGTTGGCTGTGATCTCAATCTTTTGCTGATGGCTGGACCCCGGCGCTCCTTTCCAGGGCAGAATTAAACCAGACTAAGGGGCTATTTTCTTTTCTTGATAACCTGATAATCAATTTTCTCTTATAAGCTGAGTTAAACTACTCTTCAAAGAGCTGCATCACTTTCTGTGAAATCAACCACAATTTGAGAACGTTTTTTAGCAGGACCGGATAAGGTCCCAAGTTTCCCAGTAGAGCCTGGCGGCTTAATTTACAGAAGCTGACATGTTCTTTGCAATGTAAGCAAAGATGTATTGAAGCGAAGTAAAACCGAAGTAAGCTTAAACTGACTCATTTCCTCTGGATTATTTTTTTCCAAAAGTGATTTAAAACAGTTGCAAAAATTAAGGCAGCTGCATAGATAGTCTTCCCTTAAACTCTGCTGCTGGCGTATCACTAATACTTTGTTACTCTAAAACCAGTTTTATAATTGTTAATACTGTCTTAAACATGTCTTCATATCTTATATTCCCAAATATAACAAAAAAGGAAGCAGCAGAATCTGATTTTTCTCCTTAGAAATCATTAGAAAATTCAAATGATTTTAGCAGAGGTAGGTCCACGTTCTATTTCATGGAGAACAATGCCAAGAAGCAACTTTGAAGCAGGACAAAAGAGCGCTGCGTCAGATAACAGATCTGTATTCCCCCTTCACCAGACCAAAAGATTCCCCAAATTTGGTAAAAGCAAAAGAACGGAGCTGTGAAACTGGACAGCAGTCCAACAAAAACCTTGTAAAGGCAAAAATAAATTAAAAAAATAGCCTCCCACTGACCTTCCGCAGTCTCTCAGCGACTGCAAAGGGGAGTTCGGACTGTTAGTCACTCAGTCCTTTGATGACAGTACAAAGCGAATGAGTTCAGGACAACAGAAGCGTGGCATCAAGATGTGGCATCGCTGAAATTACACAGCCTCATTTAGCACATAAGCTTCAGAAAAATGTCTAATGAATGCCCCTTCCTCAGTACGTCTCTTCCACTGCAATATTGCACCACTTTGCTTTTCTTATCCACTTTTATAAAATAGTTGAATCTAATAAAGGAAAAGTTAAATTTTAAAAAAGTTTGTTATAAAAATTTGTCGTATAAAAATGCCAAACCCCCTAAGCCATATATACAAAATGTATCAGATTTATGAAAATAACTGGACCCAATTATATAACAAAACAATTTTATACAAAAAGGTACAAGATTGCATTCAAATTAATAAACATAAAAGTAAAAAAACCCAAACCCTTCAAAATGTCTCACTCATAGAAGATCTGTTTCTTTTAAATTAACAGGTATACAAAACAGCATCAAATTGTCTCGTGTTAGCCACCATTTCATGGGAAACACGCACTGGTTCCGAGTATTTCCACACCTCACCGGTGAGCACCGTACTTCGCAGACCAGTCGATACGGCCGTGGATCGGCTGAGCTGGTGGCGGGAGAGGCATTAACCTCGGGGTGCTTTTCGTAGGTGAACTGAACAATGGCCATCCGACACGGGGTCTTACTGACTTCAGAGAAGCGTAATCTAAGGGGCAGAAGAAAATGCCATGAGATAAAGGTTCAGCAAGCAGCTGCCCACATTGAACCGCAACTGGATGCAGGTCCAGATCCTTATTTCTTCAGGAAATAAGCCTTCTTTTTTTAATAGATGTGAAACAATAGTGAATCCAATCCCTAAAACCTTATCAGATAAGGAGTATTTACATCATTGAATTGACAAGTGTGAATTCTGTGCCAGCTCTCACACCAACCTCTAGGTCCCGCTGAAATATGCTGTGGATAAAACCACATATTTCATAACCAAAGTGAAAATAAACTAAGTCCTTCTCCATATGAAATTCTGCAAGGCTATGAACTGTAGCTCCAGACAGTCAAATATTTACAAATAAAGCAAAGCAACGCAATGTATTTCAGTGCTGCACATATACAGCATTACCAGAGAAATGAGCAAGGGATGAAGACAACTTTGGTACTATACTTACTAGAAGACGGATCCACAACTGGTGCTAACTGAACCCTCTGCCCAGCAGAGCCGACTTCCTTCTTCAGAAATGAAGGGATATAAGCACTAGTTATACCGCTTGATCCTACAGGCCCTGAAAGAAATGGCAAGGAACACTTGTGCTCAACACAATGGATCTCCCAGACTATCAACAGATGATAAAAGGTGTGCATTGATGGGCCATATTCAAGATCAAGGCTGATCATGGACTGATGAAAACCAGAACTGTACTGAAGACACTAGAAATCCACAGATCCTACTAATGTCTGCATTCAGGAGACTGTCAGCATCAGACGGTATTAACGATGAACGGAAAACAGGTACAAATTGCACTGCTACATGGGCAATTTCTGTTTCTCCTTGACATCTCTGCTTTTTCAAGATTTCTCAAAGCTTCCAAAACTCAGCATTTCAGTTGCAATTATTTTGTTTGGCTTTCAGTAACCGGGTCCTATGAGTATATTCTTGATTTCTATGCTGTGAGTCTGTGGCTCTGGTGCTACACAAAGCTCTTACTGAAGCCAGTAAGAGCACAACGACTTGATAAATAGGGACAGATTCACGTTCCAAATTTGGCAAGTCAGCTACAAAACTTGTCTGTAAGATGAGCAGGAACAGATCTGAATGACCTGGAGGATAAGCTGTAGAAATTGCATCACAAATAGTTACAGTGTTGAGTCATAAGGCAGATGGACACTGAACAAGTTAGCATGCACAGATCAGATCCGTGGCACATATGCCTATAATGTCCTAGAGCAGTGGCAAAGCATATTGTGGGAAATGATGGTAATAAGTACAAAAGGGAAAAATCTAACGATATCCTACGCAACTACAAAAGAAGCAAATACTTGTAGAAGAGGCAGGAAGGAAAAACGTGCTAGGTTCTCATGTAGTTTAGTCATTTCCAACATCCTCCCATCTCGAATCTTTAAAGAACGATTTTCTGGTTAAATTACATCCAAAAATCTTAAGTGTTTTATTTTTTCAATAAGAGTTTCTAAAGGCCCGAAATGCTTCTTTGGGCCAAGATTCAACAGAAATTTTCTCAATCACTTTCATAACAACATATATAAAACAAGTACTGTGCTGCAGAACTGTAACATTACATGAAAACCTGAAGCCAAGAAAGATTCAGAGGGAGTATCAGTGTGTTTAAGTACATCTGGTAAAGTCTAATGTAAAAATCTACAAATTAATTACTTCAATCAAATAATCGGGATCAAATACCTGAAATACCAAATGCCCCAAAAACCTGAAGAAGAAAAATTGAAGAGTTTTGCTTTTTGTCTGAAATTTTCAAAGCTGTAATTATTCCACTATTTCAAACAGCATCAATCAAAAGACATGACGATAGATACTGGATTTTATTTGCTTTATTCACATAACAATAGTGGTGTGTATGGTTACTGCAGTTTAGACCAGGTTCCTCCTCCATGACCATTTATGCACCAGCTGGGCTAAAATAATTTGGAAACCTGAAAATATGACCTACAAAAGCTGGTGAGGGAAACTGAAGGCAAGATGAAGCATTTCAGGTTGAACAGACCTAAGCTGTCCAACCCTCTATGCACCTGGTACTTCAAACCAGACTTTCGGGGATTCGTTAGAAGAAATTACTATGATTCAGTTTAAGGCAGTCTCCAAATCCAAGGAACAGTACTCAGAACTGATTTCAACAGAAAGAACAGACACAGTAGAAAATATCTTCAGAGCTGACAATGTATTAGAAACAGGTGACCATAAAATACAACTGTCTGGAACTGCGGAGACATTACCTATTATCTCAGAATGTTAAGTACAGTTTCTTACCTGAATTCATCCTGTTAACACTTCCTCCCAAAACAGAGGTTTTCCCGGGCAAACCAGAAATGGGCCAGGGATTAGATGGAACAGACTCTTTGTTTGAAGTGGAGACTACGCTATTCCTTGTGCTTATTCCTATTGCAAAAATGCAAAAATTACCATGCTGAAATCTGTTACAGAGACTTGCATTCATTCCACCTAATGCACAATCTTAGAGCAGTTGTCCAGTTCAGTGAACTTAACCAAAACCTTTTCACCCTAATATGCCTCTGGGTTATCTCCCATCCTCTCATACAGGAATGCTATTCCTGCAAAGATAATAGTGTAAATAGTTCCACTAGCATCAATGGCTGCTTATGTTGAGGGACAGGACCCCTACATAAAGGCCACAAATCCTCTCAAGTCACAGAAGCGAAGCTCGCTATGTAGATGAAATCTATGCTTCGTATCAAACACAGCATTTCAGCCTAACAGTCGCAAGATAACTTGAGAGTAAATAATGGCAGATTACATTTCTCATAGTACTGTACTCTTCTTTGGTGTATCTACTGAAACCACAGATTGTGCAAACAGTTTGCAGTAGAGTTCATATGTCACACGTTATTTGTCTTTAATATAGATTCTGTATTTAAGCAGGGTATCTAACAGGCAAGGATGCGCTCGTAATTTATAGTAAACCAAATGCAGGCTTGGGATCAATGTGTTTTACAACCTCCTCTAGTAACACAACTTTTAGCTATAAAAACTCTACTTAAGCAATCCAGTTTGAAAGTCGCTGAAATTAACTGTTTCAGTAAAACAGACTGAGTCTACCATCATGATACCTTCGAGTTTATGTAATTAATTTTGATGTACTAGTACTACAAGTTAATGAACAGCTAACACTGCCTTTATAAACAGAAATGATGAAAGAGGATACATTTATATTCAGCTCATTTGAAATACGGCCAGCCATGCTGTCCACCTCCTGTACTTCCTCCTGCCCCAGTGCTGGTCTCAGTGTAGCAGAGGTTAACGTGAAGACAGGTATGCAATTCCTCTATAGAGACATGCATTTAACTCCAAGCTACAGCAAAGCATATTCCCACTATGAGTTAGCTTCTGTTGTTCATGGTATTATATATTCATGAGGTAAACTTAAGGCACTTTTTTTCCAGTCTAAAAGACCAGTCCTTCTTAGGGAAACAGTTTCCTTCTTAGGGAAACAGGGAATGGCTGGGCACAGACATTTTCCTAAAACACTTCAAAGTACAAGAGTATCCAGCAGGAGGAAAGAAGTACCAACAATCCTGTCCCCTTCTCGTAAGCAGGATTTATCTAGTTGCTGGACCGCTAGCATGTAGTTTGCATCATGACTGTCAACATTAGCCAAGCTCTTACTTACTCTACTTATTTTCTTTAAGCAGTAGCCCCCCTCCCCCCAAGCTCAAAGGATAAAGCCTCATGTACCAATGACTACTTCATACTGCTGCTGGAATTACAGGAAGAAAAAGAAGTATTTTTTACTAACCAGGTAGATACCTAGAATGTCTCAAGTAGTGTTGCTTTGCTGCAGAAACTCGCAATGTGGGAGTGTCCTGCTGTGGAAAGGTCGCATGGGATGGTGCACTACTGCCAGAGCCTACAGCATCCAAAGGCTTCAGGTCCAAAATGCTTTCAAATCTATAACCCAAAAATTGCTACACTTAGTCCCATTTTTATAGCATATGTTTATCTACAGTTGGCCTTCTCATCTCCATCCCATCTCCAGGAATCATTTCCTCATACTGTGTTTGCTACAGCATAAACACACAGACAAGAAGGAATATTTTCAGCCTGAAACCATACAAGTGCCCCTGAAAAACACATTTGCGCTTCTAGTTTCCTTCTATATTGCTCTTCAAGCTTTTATAAATCACTAAGTTTTTCTCTACTGTGTATGATCCATGGAAACTGCAGCTTAGAGTCATCCCAAACACTTTTTATGTGCGGAATATGTAAAAATGGTTCATATGTGAAATAGAAAATATATTTTCAAAGATTAACTTGGGAAGACTTAAGCTAAACATCATTTTCAGTGGTCGAAAATGAGCAAGGAATATTATAGAAGAGCGCACTGTCCATCAAAAAAGGTGTTGCAATTCAAAGGTCAGCATTCAACAAGCAGCCAAGGCAAAGCAGGAGTGAGACAAGCTGCATGTCCTTTACCAGCCTGGACATACGTTTCTAGATCCACAGAAAACATAAAGAACAACATTATGAAAAAAGAGGTAAAGCCTAAGGGAATAAGATCAAATAGCACACAAACATAAAAGAAACCAACTTGCCTACAAAGAGTGTCATCGCTCTGCCTCTTCTTGTTTTTCAAGTCCATCTTTGTGATGGAAGAGCTGAAATCAAGGTCTTCCAAGTCATCCCAGTCTTCCGAACTCTTCACTGTTCTAGCAAGATGTCCCCATCTTCGCCTAGTTTTTGGCTTAAGCTCACCATTTATATTCTCAGTCCCAGAAGATGTTGTCTGTTATAAAGATTGAAAAGAAACAAACCCACACACTTACACCAGGTGACAGAAACAAAGAGGACTTTTTTTTTTTTCCTGTCTCAAAAGAGTAATAGTGGTGGAAGAGCTGTAACGGAATCCTAATCTTTCATTAAGCATGCTAAGAACACAATCTGTAGCCTGTAGACATTATTACATGTCTTCTGCATTTCATCCCGTAATAAAGTATTTTGCACTGACAAAAGAATAAATTTCTTAGGTCTCGCTTCCAATTCTGTTTATATTTCACTATACACCTCCCGAACAACTAGCTCACACGCAATTTTTATGTCTTGACCCACCTTAAGAGTACAAAAGTTCATGCACATTCATGTTTCCACAAGCCTGTGCCTAGACATTTATAAAATGTATTTTTCTTGCAGGACAGGATAGGTGGACATTTGTGTCTCTTCAGTCATTTAAGCTCATCAGTACATTTCAACCTTGCGCGACTCCGTGTATGGCCAGTACAGACCCTATTTAAGACGGATCTCTTAACAGCATTCACACTGTCTGCTCTCGTCATCTATCTTATGAATCCAGTCTCCATGTATAATCAACGGAAATGGTAGGTTCCAATGCTGAAAGAAGAATCTGTTGTTTTCCGTGACCAGCATAGAAACCCAAAGGGACTATTATTCTCAGTCACTTAAATTGGATGCTTTAAATGGTTGAAGGCAATAGCCCCCTTCCCCCTCATTTCAATACTATTTAGCTTAATACTTTTCTCTCTGACATTGGTTCCATTAATATTCTGACCGCTCTACATCCTTTTTACTCGTATGAAATCTCAGTGTCATCCTTTAACTAGTGCTTTACAATAAAGGGAGGCATAAAATGGCTTTGAAATGAGAAATCAACTAGCTTGTTTTATAGCAATTTGACTTAGATTTCAACAGAGTAACTTCCAGTTTCTAGCAGAAAGTTATAACTATTCTTTATTCCCATTTCCTGTCCTTTTAGTAAAGTGTTAAGAACCTTATGAAAGAGAACAAGAAAAGGAAACACAATTAAGGAAAAATGAGGTGATGTTATCAGGAGGTCGATCTTATGCTAGATGGACCTTTACCTGCTGAGGAACCTTATTGTGAATTGCAGGCAGAAGAACCTGGTTAGACTTGTCCTCCTGTAAGTAGTTACTGTGCTCAGCTCCAGAGTTGTCTGTCTTATATGGGTACACCAAGTGCTGAGAAGACTGGTTTTGTTGAAAAGGCCTTGACGAAATGCGGGCGTGAGGTTTCGGAGGGGGTTGTGCCGGAGGGACAGGCTTAATATGCAGAGATGATTTATTAAGTTGTTCCTTTTGTTTCCCCAGTTCCTGAACGCCCAGGGCATGACCAACCTGGAAGTATGGATATCGAAGTGCCTAAAACATAAGAAGATGTTAGGATCCAACTTAGGAAACCAAAGTTTTTAACTTACATCTTGCTGTTTCAGGTTTACTCATCTTTCTTCTCTTCCCTTCCCAAAGATCTCTCACTGCAAAAAGCTTCTAAAAGCTCACATTTCTCACCATATTTGTACCTCACTGTAAAACATTTGTTAATGGCTCTTAATACCAAGTTACAATCAGTATTTTTTGCTTTTCATTACCTTTGAGAGTTCTTAATCTATTTTATTTTTTAACTGCTTTAATTAGCTTTAAAGCTTTTTATTACAATTTGTACTGAAGGTCTGATATAATCGCAAAGGTTCAGCTATGGTCCTATTGATGTCAAGTCAGATTTGAACCCATAACCATGTCTAGTTCTCAAAAGGTGCCCTGCTCATTTCATTAGTTGGGTACTACCACTACAGTACTGATATCTGAAACCAGTGGCTACCACCAACATCAACCAGACCATTACTGGTGCAATACTGAGGACTTGGGCTATGCTTATGTACAGGATGTTGGGACATATGTACCGTGCAGGTGAGCTGAGACCGCCCTGCAAACTGCCTTGCATAAGCCAGCTTTATCCAGGCAACACTGGGCTGGGCTGAGCAGACAGTGACGTGCATTGAAAGCTGGCTGAATGGCCAGGCCCAGAGGGCGGTGATCAGCAGAACAAAGTCCAGTTGGAGGCCAGGAGGTAGCGGTGTACCCCAGAAGTCAATACTGGGGAAAATAATGTTCCAACATCTCCACTACTGATGTCAATGGCAGAGCGGAATGCATCCTCGGCAAGTTTGCTGATGACACAAAACTAGAAGGAGTGGCTGACACACCAGAGGGTTTGTGCTGCCATCCAGAGGGACCTCGACAGTCGGGAGAAATGGGCTGTCAGGAACCTCATCAAGTTCAACAAGGGGAAATGCCAAGTCCTGCACCTGGGGAGGCACAACTCCGTTCACCAGTACATGCTGGGGTCAATCACCTGGAAAGCAGCTTTGCAGAAAAGGACCTGGCAGACACCAAGTTGAACATGAGCTACCAATACGCCCTTGCTGCAAATAAGGCTAATGGTATTCTGGGCTGCATGAGCAGGGGTGTTGCCAGCAGGTCAAGGGGTGGTGATCCTTCCCCTCTGCTCAGCACTGCTGAGGCACACCTCGAGTGCTACGTCCAGTTTTGGGCTTCCCAGCAGAAGAGAGACATGGACATAATGGAGAGAGTCCAGCAAAAGGCCATGAAGATGATTAAGGGCCAAAACATCCCACATATATGAGGAAAGACTAAGAGAGCTGGGACTGTTCAGCCTGGAGAAGAGAAGGCTCAGGGTGATCTTATCAAAGCATGTAAATACCTGAAGGGAAGGTGCAAAGAAAATGGAGCCAGGCTCTTTTCAGCGGTGCCCAGTGACAGGACCAGAGGCCATGGGCACAAACTGAAACAGGAGATTCCCTCTGAACATCAGGAAACACTTTTTTACTGTAAAGGTGACTGAGCACTGACACATATTGCCTAGGGCAGGGGGGCTGGTCCAAAGGACCTCCAGAGGCCTCTTCAAACCTCAACCATTCCATGATTCTGTGCCGCGTATCAACAGCAATGAAAGAATGGCATCGCAGCCCTCAGCCATACATCCTAACTTCACTCTGCTGCTATTCACAGTGACAGGATTATACTTAATTCAGATGTAATCACACTGCAGTCACAAACCTGATCACTGAGCACACACCCCAATGCAGTTGATGTTGCATGCAAAAGATTGATTACCCTCTCTCAATTACTCCCCTTTGTCTTGCAAATTGTTCTTGGCTTCTGCTCCTCTCCCTTCTAAACTGCACCCCTGAGCTACTGTTAAATGACTGTCCATAAAAGGTGCCTTGCAGTGAAAGGAAGCATCACATGCAGATGCGAGAAAAAGAAAACAAAACCAAACCTGACTAGCTGTTGGCCGCTTTTTGGGGTCCCACTGGAGCATGTCTCTCATGAGCTGCACTGCTTCGCTGCTAGCATTAGGTATGAGGGTTTTTAGGTTGTTAGGTACACACTGAGGCCAGCGAAAATTCATGGAAGCTGAAAGTTGGTAGCCTTCGGGCCAGTCGTTCTGGAAGAATGAGATTTCCAATCACAAAGAAAGTTCAGCTGTGAAACACCTTAGTGCCCAAGTACACTAACATACATCCTCCTATCAGGAACAGACTGCGTCCAGTTTGCTCTAGGCTGTTTTACAGACTTCACCAGACATTTTCACTTCAAACCTCTGGTGAGAGGTAAGTCTTGCTTTACATCCAACCAAGTCAAAGGCACAAATGGAATCAGGACATAGGAGTCCTGCATGATTCCAGTTTCTAGCCTCTTAAACCACAGGTTTATATGCAATATACAAGAGAAAATGAAATTTCCATGTAATAAAATCTCAGTCTAATTACTCTTGTTTCCTGTTGAGGCATCTATTTCTCCTCCTCTAAATGTCAGGTTTTATAGCATAATTACATAATGTTTATTTCACAGGAAATAGGTTTTCATTTAGTTTACTATATCTGAGATCTATGACATGCAATACCAGTAAGCCTGAAAATTGATTACTTTTATGCTTACTGCTATTGTGCCATTCTGTGTGGTAGAACACCTCCAGTATTATTGCAGCATGGAATGTCACTGTAGCTACCTTCTTTGGTGTCCCCAAGACTTGGCAAATTTTGAATATAGTATCAATTTCACTGGCGCCTGGGAAGAGAGGCCTCAGTGTGTAAACTTCTGCCATTATACAACCAACAGCCCAAATATCTATTGGAGAACTATAGCTGGTGGATCTCAGAAGGACTTCAGGAGCCCTGTACCTGTAAGGGAGGAAAAAAAACATTAAAACAAAAATCCCATTGATCAACACAAGTCAAACAGACATACATGAAACCATTCAGCTCTTCATTCTTTGCTGTTACGAGTAAGCATCCCTTAAAAAATTCCTATCATAAACATAAGACTTCATTTTTTTTTTAGAATGAAGAATTAAAGCCTACATAACCTCTGTGATGCCTTGCTGCCACACAGCAATCCCAGCACATCACACCTGCCTTACCAGGTCCCCTCTTTGTTCCCCTGCTGTAAACTGTCTTGCACTACCTGAAGCTTTTCGAATTATGCCAAGCTTAAATAAAAGTTTCATAAAGAGGAGGCATCAGAAGTGCCTTCAGCACAAATTTAATACTTTACTTCTTTAAAGGCTTGATTATAAGTTGCACACAATGTAGGCGAATACTAGCACTTACCATCTTGTGGATACATAGTCGGTGTAAGGAGGTCTAGATCTGATTTCTCGGGCTAAGCCAAAGTCTGCTATTTTCACAAGTTCTGGTCCCATGCAAAGGAGGTTTTCCGGTTTTAAGTCTCTGTGAAAGAACCCTAAAATTCAAATGAAATATTGATGTGCATTGCAATGCCAAAGGCAAATGTAGCCTTTATTTTCCACCTGGAGTATTTTGCTTTATTTCTTATTGCTGAAGCTTGAATAGCACAACATAAAGTTCAAAGCCTTTTCAAAACAGAGCTAGTCAGTGAAACGGCTGTTCAGTCAGACTGTGAAAGAACAGTATATACAAGCCGACCATCTTCTAACAATTCAGAGCATTCAGTCAGAGAGCTCCCCTTCAAGTGACACTTCTTTAACATAAAAAAAAATGTACACCGTTTTAATGTTAGTTTAATTCTAATTCTGTTGGAAACTGTGCAATGAAGACATCAAAAATTCCTTCAAAAGTTCTTTTAAATAGAACACAAATTAAAACATGAGGTAATTTTTTTTGCACTTTGAAGCTTCTCTTTAAATCTGAGAACATAATAATCTGCAAGCACTCAGTTACTGATCACCCTATCAGGCAGAAGATCTCAGCGTATTTTTTTAGTGCTCTCTGCATTCACTAGAACTTGATCACACATCAGCATTTGACAAGAGCTCTCTCAATACAGATGAGAGAAGAGGGCAAGAATACTACTGATTACCGTCTCTGAAATTTCCTTCCACCCGTAGTCTGGAAAACTTGTCCTTATGCTTCTTTCTTGCAGACATCTGAGAACACTGTTTCCTAGATACAGCTCCCTCTGTAGTACCTTACTAGAGCTCTATAATCACCTTTTCAGAGACCTTCCAACACGCTCAGTTTTTCCCATGGCCTTGAATATGCTCCCATAGAGAAGAGAATGAACATCCACAAAGGATGTGTCTGCATTGTCCAGTACCACTACATTAACTTTTGTTTGTTAGATTAATGCGTGACAGCATTGAAGATGCAGTGCTGTAAATTTTTACCAACCAGTAATTACGTCCTTTCTAGGGATATTAAGTAGATACTCTGGTTATGGTTCAGTTCAAGCTGGCTTGAACTACTGCCTCTTAATGGAAGGTACCAGACAGAGCAATCAAGGTTTCTTTTAGTATTTAATACAATCACTTCCGTATTTTGCTGCACAGACGTGCAATGCACCAACAGAATACTTTTGAAGAAATTTATTTCATGGCAAACTTGAAAAAAGAGCAATCGATTGTGTATTCAAATATGAAAAGATGCTTAGAGTTTGGATGGACAAAGAACATAAAACGTTTACTTGACAAGCATTTCTATGCCATGCAGGAGTGGAACAGAGAAATAAAGAGTTCAACTGATTTTTCCAAAACTGTTGCAGAGAAAATCTTGGGACAACCAGTTTTACACTGTGAGCCACACGACCATCAAGACTATCCTGTCAGACTTGCCATGAATTTCCAGATCTTTGTAACTACAAATTTGCAACGTCTTGGCAGGAGTATCAGTCTGGTGTGTAGCAGACCAGTGAACAGTTAGTTTGACACAAAATTGTTCACTCTTTATAGCTATAGTAAGTTAAATTGCAGTAAAAGGTATTCTGAAAGGTTGTGATCCATTTGACAATTTACTAAAAAAGGTGGCTTAGATTTTTGCAAATAAATCATTTAATTTTCTGGTTTAAAATCTTTTGTATCTCATCGGAACAGATTGGAGTATCTAGTTTGGTTTCAGAAGTGTATCCAAACCCCATTAGAAGTGAGAATAAAGCCATTAGCTTGAAAATGTTTTGTAAAACAAAGTTAAATGTGTTCTTCAAGCGAACTGAAATGCTGGTCCTACAAGCCTTTCACTTCCAGGACTTTGGCCACTGATGTTAGTTCTCTTGACAACCCCGAGAGCTGACCAGCCACATACGCTACAGTGTATTAAGCAGGCAGAATTGCAGTGGGCAGCAAAACATGGTGAGGACGTTATCATTAAAATAAGTACTTTTTTTTTTTTAATTAGTTAAGGGGGTCTTGCTACTACTGACTGGTGTTATCAGCTTTAGCTTTTATCATTATCGTAAAAATTAGTTGGAAGGCCATACAATGAAAGCTGTTTGTTACTCAGACTTTATTACTGTATCTTACAGAAAATGTGCATTTTATTCAAGTATCTGGGTGTACCTTGAGAAAAGAGTAATTTTTCCTTTATTCTGTATCTCAGGGGACCCCTAAACCTACCAAGAAATGTGCCCATTGACATCAGATGAGTTTCTGGAAGTGGTCAGCTGCCAGTTTGAGAAAGCAGAAATCTACGGAACAGGAACTGAGCAAACCTTCAGACTAACATATCAGGCAACTACAAAATACGGGTATTTTCACTAATCTGGATCTCTCATATAGCGCCATCCTTTTGATCACTCCCTTTACTAAAGTTAGTAATGTAATTGTTAGCGTACTCATTAGAAAACTTACACAGACACCGTCTTGCTCTAATTCAACACATTTACAGCTAAAACATCACCTACCATGCTTATGGATAAATGCAAGCCCTTGCAGGATCTGATACATAATATTCCTAACTGTAGACTCAGGAAACAGTTTGTTTCTGTGGGATAAAACAAAAGGGAAGAAATAAATGTTAATGATTAAGTTCACATGTTATTTTATGCTATCTAATGAACCAAAGATAGAAGGTAACAATGACAATAAAAGTGCTAGATATATTTTAAGCACCCTCATGTAGTTTATTTCTCCAATAACACTTAAGCAGTATTTGCAGAACTGCCGTATTACATTGCATTAAGACTACGTGACATCATGTTAAGACTATGTGGGATAGTGAATTAAAAAAGGGAAAAAAAAGTAAATTGGCCAAACTGAACAAACCTTAACATGCATCGCTCATCAGGCAGGCTCCTCAAGACAGCAAGGGTTCATGTTAATTTAGTGCTTTTCATGCACAGTCTCTTCTGGCCTCTCCTCCAAAGCATTTACTTTTGACTTTACCTTGGTATCACCTAACAGCTGATGGGCTACTTCTTTCTAATCTGTTATCTGAAAAAAACAGTTTCATCTGCTAACACTGAAAACAGGAGGTGGTTCTCCTTGTAATATTCAGGCCAGAAGATCAGCCATGGCAGTTTAACGACAGCCTCTCTCACCAAGAGAGGATTCTGATCAAACAGGTCTGTACCAGCTGCCTCTGTGCATGACAAAACACAGTAGAGATGGGCTGGGGTGGAAATCAGTGACAATTTTATTCAGAAAGAGGCTAACAGTGAATGAAGATGATGGCCTGGGCCTTATTCAATTTCCTGAGCTTGATTCATCTCAAAACCACTGACCATCACATATTTCAGAAGTGAGATCAGCTACTAGAGTCAGCTTTTCATATTTGCTTGCTTATTTTTCAAATTACAGCAGAAAGAGAGTCATATTTCCTCTACAGTCCATTCCAGCAAGACTGGCAGTTTTAACTAAGACTTAAGCAAGTAAATCACATTCTTAAAGGTTTGACTTAGACAATGTCTAACCAGTCCAAGGACTAGCTAAACTGTAGAGAATATCATGTGCAGCACACTTTTACAGGCATCTGCCCTTTGTGTTTCATAAGGAGGTAGGATATTTAAAGCATTTCTAAGACATTCCGAAAGATAATTGGTTTGTATGTTACACACTTGAATGGTTTTCTCAAGGTTCATCATTTCATATATATGGATGCTGATTTTTAGTTATATGTGCACAATTTAGTTAAAGTTGTTCTATACCTGTGCATGCGTAAGTATTTTTATGCTTAAAAAGGTATTTTATGTAGTATTCACAGATATATACTGTAACCATAACCTTACTTTTGTTAAATCAAGTAAGATTACTGTCATCTCCCAGGCTGATTCTATGGTCCATAGAGAGACAATGGCCTCCACAGAGAACAATTCAAAGCAAGGAGTTATTTTGCTACAAATTATTCACTGGAGGATGCTATTAATTAAGACTTTATTAATGCTCCAGCAAATATAAAAAAAAGCTAGATTTTATTGAGAATACTGACAAATAAAATATACAGTCTCTGGACACGTCAGTTCTAATTGCAAGGAAAAAAAATATCCCTAGAATCAATCCAGCATTTGACCCCTCATGATTACCTTTTCAACCACTTTTTTTATATTCATTTATTTGAGGAAGCCATAAGAGAGGAGGTGGTGATACCACCCTCTAATAGAAAAAGCACTGATGGTTGGAGTATTTACCTAGAAATCAAAAGTTCTAGGTTCAATGCCTCCTCAGCATGAAGGCTGTTAAAAGTTTGCAGTTCCTAACTCTCAAAAGACCGCTCTACTTGTGTGCCAGGCTAATCTGGAAAGAGGCACTGGAAACTCACTAAACCATTTGGAATATGCTCAAAGGTGACAGCCACAGTTCCTACTGCAGCACACAGCTTTAAGCCATAGTGACCTAAGCCTAAACAAATGATCCAAAGTCCTTTGAAAAGTAACACAGGTGTTAAAAGCACATTGCGCAAGTAATAAATTTATATCAGGAATGGGTGATGCTGTCACATACCTTTCTTTCATTAACTGATAAAGATTTTCCTTCATGTATTCAAACACAAAGTACAGATGATCATTTTCCCTGATAACTTCTTTCAGCTTTACTACATTGGCATGGTTTAATTTCTTCAAAGACTAGAAACAGAAAATACAAACAGGATTTTACAAGGGTCTTACTCTAATGAAAAAGAAAAAAAACTATTTCACGAATGCAGAAGACTTGGCTTCAAAAATTCTTCAATATTTTAAATAATCCGACAGCTCTGAGAACAAAGACCAGATCTCCAGGTATTACCAGATACATATACAGTATATGTATCAATTAATGCACCTGTCATTTCAAAGCCAGCTAATCTGGCATCACAATATGCACCAAAACAATTGCATTTTCTCTATAAGTAACTTCCTACTGGCAGAATTCACGCTCTTCTTGTACTTGCACTGGCAACAGTCAGGTTAGATTCAGGACTAAAGATAACCCTGGAAATTGGTATCGTGGATTAACCCTGGTGGGCAGCTGAGCTTGCTCATCACCCCCCTCAGTGGGATGGGGGAGAGACTCAGAAGGGCAGAAAGTGAGGAAACTCATGGGTTGAGATAGACAGTTTAACAGACAAAGCAAAAGCTGTGTGCGCAAGCAAAGCAAAATAAGGAATTAATTCACTGCTTCCCATCGGAAGGCAGGTGTTCAGCCATCTCCAGGAAAGCAGAGCTCCATCACACATAATGGTTACTTTCAAGACAAACACCGTCACTCTGAACATCCCCCAGCTTTTACTGCTGAGCACAATGTCCTAAGGAATCCCCCTACTGGCTGGTGGGGAAGTGTGAGAAACAAGAGAAGGCTTGAAGTTGTGCAAGCACTGCTCACCAATAATTAAAACATCCCTGTGTTATCAACACTGTTTTGGTCACAAATCCAAAACATACAAGCTGCTATAAAGAAAATTAACTCTATCCTACCCAAAACCAGTATACTTGGGTCTTCATTCTCCCTTCTTTTTAGATTTTCAGTGTATTCTACATTAATTCTTGCTGTAGCAACACAGTACCAATACATGGTACTCTTAAAGTGTCCTAGGTTTTCTGCATGTTGGCAAGAGTGACAGCAAGGACTAGAAATTAAGGGAGGTCCTTAGAACATACCCCTAAAGCTTTGCTGGTGTCAGAACTTCACGCTAAATGTCTGTCCCCAAACCAACTATCCAGAAACAACTGCGTGCACAAAGGTTACTGCCGAGCAAAGGGCATGTGTTGTCAAGCTCTGAAAAACAAACACTAATCAACTCCAGATTTTGTGATAGGAAAGCTCACTCACTCACCACTCACTGCAAGACGGAAGCAGCTCTCTACAACTAAATGACTTTTTGTAAGACTAAAAAGTTTTAATAAGAATTTTTATAAGACTACAGACACCCCATTCAAATGCAGAGCCAGGAAAAAGAACTGTAAGGCCATATGCCACAGCTCATGTTGTGGGGAGTTTTGGATAAAAGGGCTGGAAAGAATTTGATGTTACCCCAAAATGTGATGGGATCATTTAATTTAAAGTAAACTATTGAATGAAAGAAGTACCTTAACCTCTCGAAGGTTCATGCATTCCTCCCAGGAATAAAACTTTCTCTTCATTCTACAATAGTAGAGCGAAAAACGATTAATACATGGTCAACATCCACTGGTCTTAGATCTGAAAGTCTTCTTAAATCTTAACAATTCAGTTTTTCCATCAAAATATAAGGTGTTACATCCTTTGTCAAAAAACTTTATATCTCTAGACAAGGTACACTCTAATAGAACTTAAAAGCATTACTATTACACAGGATTGCCTTTTTTTATATATATATATCTTGCTGCAAAAATTTCAGAGCCTTCATCAAGTCAGGGCATGCTATTTTTCTTTCCAGTATATAACGTGGTGGAGTAGAGTCTGACTGTAACAAGAACAAGGGTTTCAACAGTTATGAACAACTCAGACTAAGTTTTGAATCAAATCTAAGGAAGACCAAATTAAATCACTTCACCGGGTCTCAAATTTTATCATATTCTTCTTGCTCCTCTTCTCTATATTTTGATTTCACCGTAATTTCAGCATCTTTCCCCTCTAAGTTGTACTTCTTCATTTTTCAGCATCCACTGTGCCCCATGTTTCTCTCTCCCCTGCAAGTTGCATCTATCATGCCAACCGCTTTTTGAATTCTGCCTTTCCTTTCAAGCGTTTAAGTAACTCTGCTTTAACAGGAACAGACTGTGTGGCAGATCTGTTTTCTCCTAAGCCAGCATATAACTCTGAACATAGTATTTGTGTGTAACGTATGGTCCTATTTGTTCATACGCATTTTGATTACGACTCAGTTCTTTCACACATAACTCTATGCTTTAGGACCAAGAGGATGAAGGCTCTCATGTACACACACAGAAGAGCACAGATTAAACTTACAAAAATACACAGCTGCTTAGAGTCTGGATTTCAGAGGGAGTCAGGCACCCTTTGAAGATCTGAGTCTTTGTCAGACTTAAATAATAATTCAGTATTACCATTGTAGTAAGTTTACAGTTTGAAATCAGCTCTTAAAACACGTTAAGAACTACGCACCCTTCATTTCGTGAAGGGGTCTGAATTTTTTTTTTTGTTTGTTTTTTTTTTTTTTTTTTTTTTTTTTTTTTTTTTTTGTTTGTTTAAGCAGTGTTTTTGCAGTTACTGTCTTGTGCGTTCAGCCACCAGGCCATTTCTGTTCTTGATAATGGATTGGTGTTAACCTGTAAGCTAAGAAAGTATATCACCTTCTGGTCTGTTCTGAAATTTTTGTGTTCCCACCATGTTGCAAAATGAAAATCAAGGGTGTCTCTGGCAAGGTTCGATACAGGAAAAATACCCTCAGCACAGAGGATTTTGAAAGTTGCTAAAGCCAGCTATTGACTGCTCATACAAAACAGCATTGTACTGAAAGTTCTTTTGACAAGTATGTCCCTGGGTCATGGTCGGTATTTCAGGAAGGGGCCTGCAATGCTTTACAGCTGTCTCTTACCACCACTAGGACAAATATGCCATTTACAAACTGAGGTCACTGCTGAAGTGGCAGAGAAAATCATATGGGTTTCTCAAGGAATTTTAAGAAAATCTTAAGTTAAAAAGACCAATAAGTAATAGCATATAAAGATACAGATAATGGACAATGAGATCCGTTGTGTTAATTATCACTGCAGCATTAACGTTTCACTGGAAATTAGACCATGATATGTACGTTCCATGTAAGCAGCACCGAAGGGGCTGCAGGTTCCAAAGCAGCATTGCAGAATACTCTAAATAATACACATAATACACGTTTGCACGTAGTAGCAGTGCACCGTTACAATAAGCCTGTGTATTTCACCCTCTTTATCTTCTGCTGGGGCTTTGGAGGATACAAGGAACTGGAGCTTTGCATGCTGCCCCAACACAATGCCAAATGCAAATGTTGCATCGAATGCGAAATACTCCAACCAGCATAGCCAAGGGATGGGGACCACAGAATAGAAAAACCTGGACCATCTGCTGTTAAGTAACAAATGAAAATACTTACTTTTTAATGGCTATTAGCTCTCCAGATTCAATGCTTCTCCCCAGGAGGACAGAGCCGTAGGTCCCATCACCAAGCTGTCTGATAGTTGTGTACCTATTCATGATGTGGATACTTAAGCTGCAAGCGCATTTCAGTCCTTAGTGTTTCTCCTCCGAGTGTAACCAGTTCTTTCTGTGGCAGCATAAATACAGAGCACTCAGGACAGTGTGAACAGTTGCAGGAATCATGTTTTCAAGACTTAGGCTGTGGTCTGAAAGCACAGAACACAAACCATTTGATTTCTGTACCCTTCCGAGATTGCTTGTTTGCAGACTCCATTCTCCTCCAAGAGGTATTTCTTGTAAGCTAAACACAAACACTTGTCTTGGTCTCTCACCAGAAAGGGCCAACCTGTATCTGGACTTAACACTGGGTATGTTCCCCAAATCCACTCTTACGCTAAAGCACTTTACAGCAAGCTTGCAGACAGCCCTAACAGGAGAAACTATTACTGAAAGCAGAGAATAAAGTCTCATAGCTTGGAGAAAATAGTTTGCTATCAGGAAAATGAAGAATTACAGTAAGATAGGAGGGAATCTGTTCTAGCCAAATGATCAGACATGCAAGTCACCATCTTACAAGTTGTACTGTCATCAGTTAACACAAACCAATTTCCTGACTTTCCATAAGGTCCTATGCTAGAGATATAGTCATATGCCCTTAAACAAAGTCTTCAGAGGAAGAATATTATATTCATGCCAGGTAAGACCAAATGTATTTCATTACAGTAGCCCTAAACATTAACTAAACTCTAGATGTGTAGATTATCTATCTGACCTTTTGTCCTGGCACCGCATGAACAACAGAATGATAGATAATAAAGCAATAAAGTTCTAATTTCCTCATTTAAACTAATTGTTGCTAGTATTTCCTACACTTTCGTCTGGAACAAATGTAATCTATTCTATGTAAATTAACCATACATTTGGAATAAACCAGAATTCCCCTGCAATGAGGGTTTGGTGCTTGCGTTCTGTTTTTCTCCAACCCTAAGAGGACAGCAATATTCACGCATGGTGACTTTTGTCCTCTGTAACCTGCATTTAAACTATGTTTCCACAATTTTTTTTGGTAGCAGCTTTGTGTGTCTCCTCCATCTTGCCTTATTTCACAAAGCTAAAATACTATTTTTAAAAGTAATGGGATTATGTTGCTTGTACTCTGAACTGACACCAATGCAGAGCCACAACCCTGCAGATGCAAGATGTTGTGAAGATCCTTTGTTTTCAGTCTCCTAATCCTATTAGTCCCACTAATACTGACACAGGAACAAACAAACAAAAATTAGGAAATACGATGTTAATACACCTTTTGACAATTTTACACATTGTGTACGAAAAAGCAACAGCATGCCTCTAACACCATCTTAGATACTGGGTAGTGTCTCAAACAGGTAGGAGGACTTGCCCCTGGCAGTACCCGTTTCTCTCCATACACTACTACAGAGAACCATGACTGAGCACCTTAAATTAAGAGGCCTAATCCCACATTTTGTACTACTTGCCAAAGAACACAGAGCCTGTCTGTAAGAACAGCACTTCGGAGTACCAGTTTCTTTTTGGCTGGCTTTCAGGCTGTGCACCTGCATAGCATAAAGCTATATTTAGGCAACGTTCCGCATCTAGGTTAAAAAGCTTTAGTTACTCCAGCTGGTCAATGACCAGGTGGCAACTCGGAAGCCTTAGCTCCCAGGCCTTTACTCAGATCCTTGGCAAAAATTTCAAACGACGACAAAGCCTTGCATGGTCTCCTAGTCTGAAAACGTAACATTTATTAATATCCAAACACATAATTTTATATAGTAACTTCAAACCAAAACAGATGGGACTTGTGGATTTTTCAGCACATACTTCTCTAATGACAGACTTCTGAAACTGTAATCGTAACAGATGCGATGGCTTACAGTTCACAGACCATTATGCTGTCCCTGGCTTACCATTCGCACGTCCCTTTCCAGGGGACTGTGACTGCAGAGTGGAGGAGCATCTTTGCCTCATCTTTGATAACCACCGCAAACCAAAAGATGCACAACACTGCTAGCACATGACATTGCTCGTAATAATCACCAATGGATATCATGGACAGATTGCTTGCCTGAGGTCTCTTGAATAGATGAAGTGGGGAACTTAACTACCTATTCCTTACTGGGGATACTAATTTAAGCCCCTCTCCTTTCCACAGCCACCGGTTTTCACAAAACTTGTAATCTTTGCGAGTCCAGCTCTGCTGTCAAATGTGACCAAAACAGACAAATGAATTGAAATGTTTCTGAGGCATAAAGCAAAAGCAAAGAATCTACAGAGGAAAAAGCAGTCAGAAAATACACATTTCAGTGAGGAACGCATGTTAAAAAACACGCCAAGATGCACAGAAGTTAACACTGCTCCTATGGAAGCACAAATCCACCTGTATGAAAATACACTGAACAAAACCTAAATGAAGTCTTCTTTGGTTAATTAAATCAGTACCATTTCCTGTTGAGCTTAACAGTGAAGTTGTTTTTAATTAAAATCTATTTCACTTTGCAAGATTTATGTTCTGTCCTTATCACCTTCTGCTATCTCTCACATTGGACTAAGGGAATAAACTAAATCTTAGCGGGCAGACAGTTTCAAGCTGCTAGAGTCCCACTGAAATCACTGAAAAGAGCACACGAGTCTCTCAGAAGCAGTTTGCAGAGCTACATGCATAATCTAGTCGAGATTCTAGTCTGGAATTACAATCGAGGCAAATTCACATCGTTAGAGGATGTAAATACAAACTGCAAAACAGTCCTGGGAGTAAAAGAGTGTGTTGACACTAAATAGAAAAAAGTGAAAGCCTTATTTTCGCTGTATTGTAACACCGCGTTCTGACTCCACCTCAAATATAAACTTTTTTTTTTTTTTTTTTCCACATAAATCAACCAGCAAAGCCCCTTTAAAAGCAAGCCTAATTTAACGTATCAAGGCTACTTTCTGACTCCAGGAATAACTCAAAACTTACTACTTCGCTTATGTACGCTTTAAATAACCGTCCTCTCCCGTCTGACGGGCTGCAGCCCCGAGAACTGAAAGCGAAACCGCCTCACTCTGCCACAGCGGAGAGAGGCGAGCGGCAAGCCATCAGCCACCGCCTTTTACGCCGTGTCCGGTGCCGCGTTACCGGTGGGATGGATGCACGGAGAAAGGCGTGGTTCAAAGCCGCGGGTTTCAACCGACGTTGTCCCAGCAGCCGCTGTTTATGTTTGTTAGTGAAGGCTTCTGGGGTGCCCCGTGAGCTGAAAACCAAAGCCGGAGCACGGGGAGGCATCAGCCCCTCGGCGGCGGCAGGGGGACAGCGACTGCGGGGAGGCGACCCAGCGGCCCCTCCGCCACCACAGGCCGGGTCCTGGCTGCCGCCCGGCCCGTTCCCAGCCTGCCCCGTAACCCCGCTCCAGTCACCTACTGCCCTCG
>VYZM01011193.1:0-70548 GCA_013398915.1 Dromas ardeola | reverse complement strand
GGCGGGGGGGCCCGGCAGCCGCGGCAGGTGCGGGCGGAGGGCGGCCCGGCCCCGCCCCACCGCCCGCGGTGGGGACTGAGGGGGGCGGCGGGACGGGGTGTGTGACCGGGGGCGTGAGGGGCGGACCCCCGGGCTCTGCCCGCCGCCGGGCCCGGGGTGAGGCCTGTGGGGAGCGTGCCGGGATCCTGGCCGCCATCCCATCCCGGGTGACAGGGCCGTCTTCCGCAGGGCGCTTGGGGCTGATGAGCGGGGCTGCTTAACTGGGGGCCGGTCTGGCCATCCGCAGAAACCCCTCAGCAAATCCCGCTGTCCTTATAGAGGAGCGCGCTCCATCTTCCTCTTCCCTCAAAAACCAGATGGCGTAAAGTCACCGGGTGGTTTAAAGGGCTCCGTGGGCCAGGCACTCTACTTACTTGGGTTTGGGATTTGCCATACCAGAAATATTGTTTGGTTCAGTATGGCATTTCTGGCTGCATCTCAGAGTATCCGTGATGAGACCGTGATCATTCAAAGTTAAACCATTTATCTCATTCAGGAGCTCTTAAAACTTCTTACCACCATGATTAAAACTTATTTTTGAACACTGTTGCTTCTACCACACCGACAGAAAAATGGAGCAACTTCCTCATTCTCTTACAAAACGAAGAAGAATGTTAGCTGTCGGTCCCTGCTTCCTATGTCGTGCTTGCTGATCCTTTAGTTTTGTACCAGTTCACACGTAGCCCTGTTCAACTGGTGTCAGTCACCTTTAAACTGTTCCTGATCTTGGCTTTATTTTGCTGAAACAAAAGATCTGAACTATTAAAGGACTTGACATTATTGACAGTTTAGTAAGTGACTGTTGTGCTCTGAGGAAATCAGCATGCAATTATTGATTGCAAAACAGTTTAAGCTGTGCAAATAAACTAGTTTTGCATTTGGCAAATAATTGCTAAAGCTTTTTAAACAAATCAGGATCAAATCAACTCAACTGACTTCTTTTTACAGGTCACAGTCTAATTCAGGTGTTTACTTGTGACATATTGACCTTCTGGTGGCTTGACTGGCTACCGCTTTTCTCGTGGAAAACTGTTTGAGCTGATCAGCACACACTAGGGATGTCTCACTTCCAAGCAGGATAAAGTCACTGTTCCGTATGACAGCTGACTTACAGCAGGAGGAGGGCCAACAGCATTAAGATGAACAGGCTAGATTTATCTGCTAAGTAGTGGTTACGGTACAAAATTCTGTGAAGTTCAGAAACTATAACTGCGATTGTCAGAGTGGGGGCATGGATCCAATTTTTACAAGTTACAGCCTGCTTTGGGTGTCGTCTCATGAGCTGTCTGGTAGTGAAGATCCTTGCTTCAGTGATACCTGTGTTCACTCATTTGCTCTAGCAAAAACATAGGATTTCAGCAGATGAAATAAATAGCGGAAAGGTTGTTCATAGAGATCAGATTTCCAGTCCAGTTAGCCATGCAGTAGCGATGTGAATGAATAGCTTTACTGGTAAATTTAAAGGGATGGTCACTTATGCTGCCACTACTGCCAGAAGACAGACCGTTGATATGAGACACTTCAGATCACACATACACTCTGTACAGAGGAGGTAATAATGAAAGTCAAAATTTTGTTTGTAATCAACTTTATGATGTTTTTTGACAGCTTTTAGGCTGTGGGCTAGGTCTTCACAGTATGGTGTATTTTTTGTTTGGATTGAGAGCACGTTAAATTTTAAAGAGCATTGAATGGCATTTTGGAAGCATTTGGTCCAGAACTGTGACTGATTGTGACTCAGAAATGAAGGAGAAGTAGACCAGTTGAACAGAGACGTGGGGAGGAAAATCGAGACTCTTGAACAGGCTACTGAAACAAAAAGGTTTTGAACATGAAGTAAACTTCAGTCAGCTTCATAACCTTCTAAATAATTTTAACTCTTAAATTAGTTTATTTACAGACTTTGTGAGTTAAGAGGTTTTAATGGGTGTGCCTTTATGCGCAAGAAGATATTGTGTTGATTTAGTTTCTAAATAACTTTACTAGTCTCTGCATTTTGCAGATAAAACCAGGCTTATTCTGCCCAGACTGAGAGCTGACTAGGCATAATTCAGCTGCAAACCAGAAACCTTGCACTCTGTGCAGGCAGAGGTAGCCCTTACTCGTGTCAGCCCAGTGCCATAATAGTCCACTTACAAGACATCCATTTCAGTGCTTGCTCATTCCCAGGGTAGCTCTGGCCACTGTAGACATAATGCCTGGATGCTAAAATAACGTGATAGGACTGCTGTAACTGATAGGATGTTAAGTGCCTGCAATCAAATTCTGTAATAAAAACCCGTGAAATTTCTAAGTTATTTACTTCTTGCTCAGATTTAACACTGCTAGTGCTTTGGAGCGTTCTGGCTTACCTGTTTTCTCTACCGAGAAATTCAAAACGTGCAGCCTTAAAATCAGAGTGTAGAAACAGATGCAATATCCGTTTACTTTAACCAACGAACACTGGCTGCATTATCAACTGTAAAAGATAAATTGACTGAGATATCAGTGAAAACACGTTTACAGATGACAAGCCAGTGAGTTTGTGGCTGTTTTGGGAACCAGTAACAAGTGCTACAGCTGAACTCCAGGGAGGTGCTTGTCACCAAGACAAAGAGATTTAATCAGTGCCTTCACATCAGGTTTGCCAGTATTCTGTGTTTTGATCATGAACTTCCAGATGCTATAAAAATTTTATAAATTTTCTGAATACAAGAACATTTTGATTTCTGCACTTTGATTGTGCAGGAGGTAGAGATTTCTTTACGAGAACTGGGACGAATCTCACTGACAGAATGTCACTTGAAGTCTTTTGAGCTCTGTCTACAATAGGAAGGAGTGGGAAATAGTATTTCTGTAAGCAGTTGTGGTCATTTTAATGCCAGGCTTGCCACCTTCTCATTTTGCATTAGGTACTTCCCAAACTATAGATGTGAATTTCAGCGCAGGATGATAGAAAAACTGGGATGCTTCAGCTGCAGGAAGAGCTTTAAACAAATGTCTTAGTCTTTGGGTTTTTTTCCTTACTGGCATCTTGCTGCTGTTGTCATTGTAGTGGCTTGTCACTGATACTCAGAATTAGTCTTCCTTTGTTTTAGTATAGATTCCATAAATCTCAGTATATTTCACAATGAGAATTTATTTGCATCTTTCTAAGTTTTGCTCTTAAACAAGCTCTCTTAACTCCTATGTAGAGCCCTGTTAAGTTTAGTTGAAGGTCTTATTTAAGGTCTTATTTGTTTAACCTGTCTCACAGCCGTACTGTAAATAAAACCAGCTGTCAAGCTCTCATGCTGACTTTTTATTTCCTTTTACAATACATTTCTTGTCTAATTTCACATGTAGTTTTTGAGAATGCCCATATTGTCCCATAATTTTCGTAAAGTATCTATTGTTACTCAAAGCACAGAATTGTTAAATCAAAACTACTGGTTATCTTCATAATGAGAAGATAGTGATTACATTTTCATTTCTTCTATGAAGCACACTACTGTTAAATACTGAAGCTTTGATTCTATGCTTTGACTTAGACACTGAGTGTATTTATTCAGGTATTATGGCAGAGTACTGATGCATGTAAGCCTTCAAGTGATACGTAACTAATCTGTGTTGGATTGATGTGACTGAAATACAAAACCCAGCTTTGTTGGGTTAATAGGGAAGTGCAAACAATACCAGTAATTTTAAGACTAATTTTTATCATCAATTAAGATTGATCTGTGGGATAGGTGGGTAGGATGGGGAAAAGGGGAATATGCTTAATTTTTTTTTTAAATGAGTGTCTGTGACAGTTGTGCATTGTGAATGTGCTGTAGGGACTTACGCAGACTCTATAATCATGTCTGACTGCTCTCTACTAGGCAGAAGCTGAAGAAGATTGTCACTCTGATTTGGTAAGAACCGATGACAATGAAAGATCGGGTGAAGCAAATCTTCAGGTATGTGTCTCATGCTAGTGGTTTTTTACAAACATACTACTGCTGTGATTTAAACTGCATTACTTATGCTCATTTAGTTACCATGCATTTGTTGATCTGACAAATGCTTAATCTGTCTGCCCCTCCAAAAGTGAAATAGATAAATTTTGCAGTGTGTTCCAAGTGTCAAATTTAGTCTTCAGTTATCTGTGTAGATGAAAAGAAAGATTGTGGCAGATTCGGAATTTGTTTGAAGAACTATAGAAATCGGACAGCTGTTTCTGTGTGGATCAAATTCCAGCTTAAGTTGTCACTGTCTTCTGGAGCAGCAAGTTGATAAAAGCAGTCTGATAGAAAAGTGTGTTCTCTTACTATACTAGATTTCTGTGTAGTTGCTCCCCAGAAGTCGTGATGATTGCAAGAGACATGTGAAGGGTAACTTCAAAGCTGCTGAAAAAAATGCATGGCAAGAATTACAACTTGTCTTGCTTCACAGAGCATAGTCCTTTCTTTTTAAGAGACGGGAGTGTAAGGTCTTACTTGCATGTTATATAAATGACGGCCTTGATTGTCATCAAGCTTAGTATGCTTGTGTACAAAAAATTAGGTTTTCTAAATTTTAATTTCAAGAGCTAATTGACTTCTTGCGTAAGATAACTGTGCATAAACAAGAAGAAACACCATGTCTAGAAAGAATACTTTTCTATGGCGTCTTAAGTCATAACCATAGTACTAACAACTACTTCTTGAAACATCAGGTTTTTTTCTGATCTGAACAGTCCAGATAAAAGCACTTACGTTATTGAATGAGATTGGACAAGTACTTGTGCATTTTGTTTTTAAATTTACTATAAACCAATTGCTAACTCTCTGTGTCTAAACTCACAGAAACCATTGAAGACTTGGAAATGTAATGCATCATTTTGAAATTCTTTTTTGTGCTTATACTTTATAATTTCTCCTCAGAAGATGTTTTGTCTGAATGTGTGCTACTAAATCAGAATTAATTGGATTTTTTAGGCAGAGCTGCAGATGTTCAGAGCTCAATGGATGTTTGAGCTTGCCCCAGGTATGAGTTCTAGTGGGTTGGAACCTCTGCCATGCAGACCATCTTCAAGAGGACCTGGACTAAAGTCTGTAGATGCCAGAGTGAAACAGGAGATAGCAAAAGAGGAAAAGGTACAAAAACCCAGTTGTATAATTTTGGGGTTTTTTTGGTGTGTTAGTATTGCAGTATACCTATCCTAAAAGGTAATGCTGAATTAAATCTAGAGAAACAACAGAGGTGATTAACCTGTTGTCACCGTACTAACGTCTTTCCTTAATCCTGCACGGATTTTTATAGTTTTTATTTTTGGCTTTATTCTGGCACCTTCCCAGTCTGCTTTCTGAAAGATTGTAGGTAAGGGGCGAGCAGCAGGAACGTGGATATTTTTTTGATTGGGAATTTCAGTTATGGCTTGTAGCACACAAATACGTCTTCTTACTCTATTTATGGAACTATTTTATTCATCTCCTTCATAGGGTACAGTACGTAAGATGAAAAATAATTCTAAGTCAAGTGACAATGTAGTTGTATTTGTAAGGAATTTAAGAAGTGTTCTGTGTAATTTATTGTGCAGGCAAAAGAACTTTTCCTGAAGGCAGTGGAAGAAGAACAAAATGGGGCCCTTTACGAAGGTAATTTGGAAGTCTGCAATGAACACCCTTATTGCAGAGGAATCTAACACTTTCTGATTTATGTGCAAGACTGCATGATGCCAGTGAACTTAAACTGTAGGCTAATAGTAATTTGAGAGATGAATTATTTGCATAAGCAAACAAACTTGCTATAAAAGGAACCATCATATCACAGTTCTAAGGCTGAGATGAAGTTTAAGTGAGATCAAGGACAGAATTTCTAGCTTTCACACAAAATGACAGTATTTTGAAATCTCGCAATTTAATGAAGCACTGGATTGCTTCTTCAATATAGCATGCTGCTTTTTGTGAATTTTGTAACAGTAACCAAGCAAGGCAATATACTGTGTTTCCTGTGCTCACAGTTTTCTTCATTCCACTTTGAACAGAACTACTTAACCCATGGAATGTTCTGTTGTTTGTTTTTTGTTTTGTTGTAGTTTTTGTTTGTTTTTAATTTACACAGCATGCTAAGATAGCTTCTTTTAAGAATTCCTGAAGTGTATGTTTAAATTCGCTAGTCTTATTTTATGAGGTTTGCCATAAATATTTAAGATGCTTAGTTTGCTTGCCCTCTTGCTATCAGCATTAGCAAAAATGGAAATTCAAAGTTTTCTTCCTCATAGTTGGCTTTCAGAATATCTAGAGTAAGAAGCCTGTCCTAATTTACAAGTCCTGTAGGTCAGTAGTGGTGATATCAGGTAATAACTGATGATGAAGTTTTCTATTTCTTTCATTAAAAAAAAGGAACATAGAATGTACGTGTCATTCTGCTCATCCACTAGAGGTTTTGGCCACCTTGGTTAAAGTGCAGGTGCAAAATATGGCAAGATATGCAAAACTGAGCGTACTCTGGAAGCTCCTGAACTCAGCCACCTGTTAAATACGAAACTTCCATTTCCACCATGGGAGTTTTCCCTCCCTTGCAAGGGATTTCTGGTGTTGTTCCAGATCTCAAATGAACTGAAAGGAATATGAATCCCTAGTAGGTAATAAAACTAGTTGATTCAGTTTCTAACTTATTGCATGTTTTTATGGGGCAATATTACTTTACGGTAAGGTATTTTATGTGTTTGGTATAGAATTAAATGCGCAGTAAAAAAAGACGTCAGAACTAAATCTGATATGTAATCTACCGTTTAGGAAATTGTACAGTGGATTGTGAAGGTTTTCTTTCATACCAACAATTTCCAAGTAAATAAAAAAAATGCAAGGAAAGCCATCTGTTTAAGCATTGTGTATATAAAACAAAAGCTATAACTTCATCTGCCTGAGTGCACTCCTTCTATGTTAAACACAGCAGCAGAGAAGTAGTAACATCTCTTCAACTCAAGAGAGTTGCATTCACAAGGGTGTTTTAGGCATCTGATTGTATGAATGTGAATCCATTCTTTCTCAGTTGAATTTGATTTGAGACTTAGAGAGACAAAACAAAACTGTTTCTACACATGCATCTGTATGAAACGGTAGAGTCACAGTCCTACACCAGACACAGATATATTACCGAGCACATGCTGAGACATCTGTTTTCAGACCACACTTTTATCTGCTGACCCGGCCCAGGTCACCAGAATCCAAGTGACATTTCAGCCTGCTTCTGAAATCTGCTGATACCTAACGTTTGTGAGACAGTTATGTGCAGTAGCTTGTTTCATGTTCAAGTACAGTACAGGCCTTGCTGCAAGATTAAATGCTAAAGTTGAGACAGATCTCTGTTTAGCTGGCTGCTGGTATTCCTCATCCTCACCATCCAAAGGATACTACTACTTGCCAGTCACTGACCCTGACATGACCTCAAGGAAATAGGACACTTACTTGCCCCAAACTCAGGCTTCTCAGACTCATTATTGTGTCAAATTTTGAGTTTCAAACTCACTGATGTTTTATTTGGGGTTTTGTTTTGTTTTTAAGGGTTCAAACTGCAGGAGAGTTGCCCTCTGGTCTTGGTATCACCATGTAAGAATATAGAGAGACATATAAATACATATATGATCTTAATACAGGTTTAATACCTTAACAGACTTAACGTACATACAATGAATCCACGTAAATTAAGAAGGATCCACAGAGTTAGCTCAGAAAAAAGACATCCTGCAGCTTAAATAACTGTTCCTTCCCACAGTGTGATTTTCCTGGGCCTGTTTCTCTATTCAGTGTTTGTGGCATCTTTGGAGTGCTAAAAGGCAGAAGTACTTTCACTGCACACTGTAAGAAGCCCAATCTGTCAGGTTTTTCTTCATGCCCTGTAGTCATTGTGCTTGCTACATAGCTTTTTGAAAAGGCTGCTTTCCTCCAGTCAGGTTCCTCATCCTTGGTTTTATAGTTGCTTGCTTCTATGCCTTCTGTATTTCCAGGGTTTGCCACAGTAAAATTTACTTGTTTGGTGTCTATTGTTAATGTTTTAAAAGTACAACAGTATTTTGTTGTCCTTTTTCCCCTTTTTAATATTATGTATGTCTGAATGGCTGTATGTACTATACCGGCTACCTGCATCATCTTTCAAATTCTCTTTTATGTTCCTCATGGTTACTTACGAGTATAATGCCTAAAATCTTTGGCTTGTTGAGAAAGCTTTGTAAGTGCTGGGCAACAAATGAAATCAGAATTTTGTAATGTTTTAATGTAAAATTTTGTACTCCATAGCTGAATTTGTAGGGGTTAAGGTAAATGTGTAAAAGCTGAAACACGTCTGGGAGAGCTCTTTACTCTGAAAGAGTACATGAAGTTTTTAGTTTTGAAAAGAGGTGCTTAATGTGCCTCTCTTCTGTATTGAATTTAAACCTAATCAGTTTAGATAAAATAAGATTTACTAGGACAAGGCATGTTCCACCTGTCTAGTGCTTTTAGCTGAAGCCATCTCTCTGAAAAAAAAATCTTTGCTTTGATAAGTGAAACCTTTATTTTCAGCCATCAAGTTTTATCGTCTAGCCATGCAGCTTGTACCTGACATAGAGTTTAAGATCACCTATACGCGGTCCCCAGATGGTGATGGAGTTGGAAAGAGGTGGTAAGTATGAAAATTTACTAATTAAGTGCATAGGAGTACTGAAACCTGAAATTTTATTTCTAAAGCATGTGAATGCTCTACTGTGATACACAGTTGTAAGTCTCTTTAACATTTGGAAGACTTCTCCACTTTCATTTGAATAGATGGCTTTGTAGAAAGTTTACAGATGCATTAGTCCAAGGAGGACTTTTCTATACTGTAGTTCAAAGAAGGTAACAGGCTTATCTGGAGCTGGTTAAATTCAAGTGGAGGGATTACAAAGAGTTATGGTGTTACTGAAAACAAAAAAAGAAAAAAGTGTTGGTCACTTTATTACTTTTGACTTCTGATTTTATGAATTATACATTTAGGATCATCTACAAAACTGCCAATGGCAAAAAGATCAATTAGTAGAAGCTTTGTACCATGGAATAAGCACCGTAATTAAGAAAGGGAATATATTATTGTTCTTGTGCTGACTAACACAGCCGTATGGGAACATTTCCAATAAGCAGAGCAATACATTTAGAAGATCATAGATTGTAGTCTGAGGAGTCTAGTCTTTCATCATTACAAGCATCAGAACATCCCTTGCCTCAGCACACCAAATGTCTACCGCCTTAAGGTTGACTTAACTTGAGCTCAAGGCTTATGCTTGAGGACAGGGTTCAGGTTAGGGCCAAAATTTCTGTTACAGCTCAGATAGCATAGTGAAGACAAGCTTCTGAAACAGAGCTTCCAAATTCAGTGCTTACTGGTAGCAGCCATAGACGATGCTGATAACAACAAAGAATCAAGGGTTTAAAACTTGAGAATAAAAGAGGAAAATACAACCATGTCCGTGTGGTATTACAAGCTCAGTCTTGTTGCCCCAGGGCAGTACAATTTCAATGCAGTAGTTGACTCAATAGAAAAGAGAGTAAGGTGAGCTAAGTGCTTTATTTACATCTGTTTCTGAATGCATTGCTAGCATGAAATCTTTGCTATGCATTTGTGCACTAGGAAAAATACTGGATAATAAATTATAGTCATATAAAAAAATATTTTCTTATTTTAGCATAATTTTCTCTATTGCCTTCATTAAGCCTCTTTGTCCATCTGCCACTTACTGTATGAGTTTTCATTCAGTTTTGTAAATGTTGCTACACCATCCCCAGCACTACGTGACAGTGAGGGAAAAACAGCCAGCTCTCTTAATTGTTGTTTAAAAGCAATATTTGTAGAGGTGTGTCTTTTCAAGAGTTTCTAGTTGTGGTGGTTTTGCTCTCTGAATTACTGTTGTAGCTGTTTCATACAATCTTGGTGAGAAAAAACAAATGACACAATTACATTTGAAAAAACAATTTACAGCATGGCCTGTAGGTACTGGGACTGGCTGTCATATTCATCAAAATAAAGGAAGGTACATGCAGTGCAAAATCTTACTATGGTCTTAGTTATGACAGGCCCAAACATAATTGTCTTTCGTGTAATACTTTAAAACCCGTTGGTAGGTCTGCTAGTTGCTTGCTTATGTTCTCAGCTCATTCTATTAAGCTTTTTTAGAGGACAATTGAATAGTATTAAAAAGTGACTGGAAGATCTCTTAGCTAGCTCATATACCAAGTGAGGGGAAAGAAAGTGTTTTGTGATGAGATCAAGGAGAGTTGTGTTTGTGGTTACTTGGTGCAAGGAAGCGTGCACCTGTTAAAGGATCATATTATGACATACAACTTAAATTTAGATATTTTTAATATGGTAATGTTTTTTCATCACTTAGTAATTCTTCAAGTTTATTGACGAGTAACAAGTATATTGTTTCTGTTCTGCAATCTTGTCCTTGCTCCTGAATTATTTTATGTCTGCCTGTTTACAGAATTGGTAAAAAATAGTTTTCCTGAATGAAATTTTTCCTTCATTATTGATGAAGAAACCAACTGAGGATCACTCTTCAGTGAATAATGCAAGAGTAAAAAAAAAAAATCCTTAATTGTTTTCAATGTCTTACATTCTGACAAGGATTACAAAAAATTTCCATCAATTATAATAATTTATTTCCTGCACACTGCTTATCTTTGACAAAGTAAAAGATCAGATTTGACTTTTCATGGGGTCAAGCAATTCTTCAGTGACTTCACTAAAAACAGTGAACAGTGAACTCTCAAATCCAAAAAGAAACTGGAATTGGAATTAAATGAAAAAAAAGTTGTTACTGTCAGATGGGTTCCGGTAAAATCTAAATGAACTTGATAGGATTGCAGTAGTTGTTTTTATCGTATGATGAAATGAGATTGCTTACATAGAGGAAACAACTGTATTGAATGAGGGTAAGAAAGCGGATTGATGCCAAGATAAGGACATCTGTTGGTATGTTGTGTCCAGTATCACAGTGTTGGCATTCCCCCTTTTCTAGTGTTGAGGATAACAAAGAGGATGACAAAATGGCTGATCTCCTGTCGGAATTCCAGCAGCAGTTAGCTCTTCAGGAATCTTCAGTCAAACTTTGTCAGCCTGAGGTTGATGTCAGCCAGACCCATATCTCAGGTATGAGATAAGATACACTGTAAGAGTTTAGAGGCACGATTTATAGAGATGACTTTATTAAAACATTTCTCTCCTTCATTCTAAAGTCACCTTTAAAGAAATGTATACAGTATCTTTTTATTTACTTTTATAGTTAGATGTAAAGGAAAAAAGATCATCAACGAGCTAAACAGATCTTTTTCTCATACATGATTTTACCTTTATTGCACAAGCTTTTCCATGTAGTACTACTACTACTAAGTAGAATTTTTCAGGATCTGAGTCATACTTAAAAGTAACAACTTCTAGAAACAGACTTGCTGAAGTAAGTGTATTCTAGTTTTCCTTCCAGTTAATGCTTGAAAAAGTGAAATGTGGGTGTTTTTGTTTTGGTTTGCAAATATTTATTACAATTCTAAAGTGTGAATAAGAGACAATTGTTCTGTGAAGAATATGCATCTTTGCATTTCCTGTTTTAATATGATTCTGCATCATATTTTTACAATAAATATGTTTTCAGGTTCAGCAAGACTGTATAACATAGCTAGAAAGGCTTTTGAAGGTTAATGATTTTCAGTGCTTCAGTTCTAGGATAGTAATCCCGAGACTTCCTTAAGAGATCTACATTGTAGAGGGTGTATATAAGCTATGAGATCTCTTAAAATCAGACGCCTCTAAAGTGTGTGTGTTTTGCATCCCAAATTACCAGTTGCTTTTGGAAATATGGGCCTGCTCTCCTCTGTTCTGCTCAAGGAAGGCAAATAAAGTAAATGTAGCAAGCTGTTCAAGTCAAAACATAAAGAAAACAGGGTTTGTTTTTTATTCAATTTTAACAACTGTGGCATTGTACACTTGGGAAAGCATTTTTTCATTTTTTGCCAGTAAAGTCAAGATGTTGTAGACATTGCTATAAAGTGATCTCAGGAGATGCCTCTTTTGAGCAGCAATCTTAGTCTCTTTCTAGTTTTATTTTCTGCCTTCCTGCCAGTCCTGTGTTACAGTATCTCACTTACTGACTTTTTACAGCAGAGTGAAAACTGTTAAAATCATAATGACTGCTTCAGAAGTAAGTAGGCTGGAAAGGATCCCTCTTGGTCATCACAGTAATACAACAGTCACAGACCTCAGCAGCCCAAAGCAAACTAAAACAATGTGAAGCAATGCATTTGGCTGAATTGATTTCCTGTATTCCATTTTACATTTTATTGACAATCGTAATCTTAGAATATTGGTTAACCCCTAGTACAGGACAGGCTCAGACCTCTGCTATGTAACTGACGTACTGGATATATTTACTTCCCCTGCCTAGCATATGAGCAATTTTTCATAGTAGGTTTTTTTTTCTTCTTTTATACAAGTAAGTCTTAGGACCAAGACGGCATTCTTCACCGGAAGTACTATAATAGTTGTCCTACAGGGTGTGCCCAGTATCTGAAGCAAAGTGTTTTAACAATCCCTAGTTTACTAGAAACTTAGAAGCATGGATAGTAAGATAGGTAATCAAAGGCTTTGGCTGACTGGTGACTATCAGAATGGGAGATGTATACCTGTTAGCACTTGTAGCAGATTTTTAAGCCTTTGTAGCTCCCATTCTCTGGGACACGAAGAGTTCACATACCAAAGAGCTCCTCAATTGCCAAAGACTGTTTTGTACCTTCTATCAATAAATGCATCTCCACGACTTTTGCTTATATTGGAACATTAATGTAATGGTTCCAAATAAGGCAATATGGCAAAGTTATGACTTCTCAAAAATAAAACATAAAACCAAATCAGATTCATGAAACGAGATGTGTGTTAAATGAATGCAGAAATTGGTGCTCAGTGACATATATACTTTTTATCATGTTAGTATTCTGAAATGTGAAACTTAAGTTTAATCAAATTTTATCATAGAATCATAGAATCATAGGGTTGGAAGGGACCTCTGGAGATCATCTAGTCCAACCCCCCTGCCAGAGCTGGGTCACCTACAGCAGGTTGCACAGGAACGCGTCCAGGCGGGTTTTGAATGTCTCCAGAGATGGAGACTCCACCACCTCTCTGGGCAGCCTGTTCCAGTGTTCTGCCACCCTCAAAGTAAAGAAGTTCCTCCTCATGTTGAGATGGAACTTCCTACACTCAAGTTTGTGCCCATTACCTCTTGTCCTGTCACTGGGCACCACTGAGAAGAGCCTGGCCCCATCCTCCTGACACCCACCCTTTAAGTATTTGTAAGCATTAATAAGGTCACCCCTCAGCCGTCTCTTTTCCAGACTAAACAGACCCAATTCCCTCAGTCTTTCCTCATAAGAGAGGTGTTCCAGTCCCCTAATCATCTTGGTAGCCCTATGCTGCACCCTCTCCAGCAGTTCCCTGTCCTTCTTGAGCTGGGGAGCCCAGAACTGGACACAGTACTCCAGGTGTGGCCTCACCAAGGCAGAGTAGAGGGGGAGGATGACCTCCCTCCACCTGCTGGCCACACTCTTCTTGATGCACCCCAGGATGCCATTGGCCTTCTTGGCCACAAGGGCACACGGCAGGCTCATGGTCATCCTGTTGTCCACCAGGACTCCCAGGTCTCTTTCCACCGAGCCGCTCTCCAGCAGGTCGGCCCCCAACCTGTACTGGTGCATGGGGTTATTCCTCCCCAGGTGCAGCACCCTACACTCGCCTTTGTTGAATTTCATAAGGTTTCTCTCTGCCCAACTCTCCAGCCTGTCCAGGTCTCTCTGTATGGCGGCACAGCCTTCTGGTGTGTCAGCCACCCCCCCCAGCTTTGTGTCATCAGCAAACTTGCTGAGGGTGCTGAGGTTTTGTTTTATAACAAAAACAGTCTTATTGGATTTGTGGGAGTGCAGCGATGCAGTTTTTTTAAGTATGGTCTTTTACTAAAAATCAAAATTCTGTTAAACTGTGGTCTCTACCATGGCATTTACAGCTAGTTACTGTTTAACGTACCTTTGTGCCACTCAGCTATTTTTTCCATTTGATGTCAAAGCAATTACACTAAGTAAAATAGAGAAGTCTTATGTGCATGTGGTGATACAGTTCAAGCCATAGGCTCTGGCAAGCAGCAGTAGTTGAAAATAAATAAAGACTAATTCCTGATGCTATAAAATTAGTAAACAAGATTATACACAACTGAAACAACAGAGGAAACTTAGGGAGGCAGAAAGGTATTAGAAAGAATTTTGGCTTAATTTCCCAGGGCTTTCTCACTGAACTTTTAATGCTAGGAAACTCATTACGTGATCCTGTAGAGCTTTGATGAGGATTCTGTCGTTATCTTATATTACATTAGAAAAAGTCGTTCAACACAACAGTGATGTGTGATACCATTTTCAATCACTGCACCTGTATCACAAAATACAGAGGGATATCATATCAATTTCATAGTGGATAGGTGTTCTTAGGACCTCCTATCCAATACTGAACCTGACCTGAGCTTTTTTAGTTTGTCATGCAAAAAAGCACTATGCACAGGCCTGCTTTGCAGGCACTGTGGATGTGCAATGTATATGTGGAATTTTTAGTATAACACCTTACAGCTGTGCATATTTGTAGTCTAAAACTGTGTTTTATCCTGTCATCTTACCATAATGCACTTTAAACCCCTGATTTTTATTCTTTCGTTATGTGACTTTTTTCTAATATATAGTGACTTTTTAAATTAAAGATAAATTTTTTTGTTTCCTGGCATCTGACTACAATGTGAAAAAGTAGGATTTTTTTATGGGAAGACAGAACTTCAGTAATGGTCAAACCTGGAAGTATAGGTAAGCTATTGATTTACAGGTTATCATCTAACAAGGATTTCTTTTCTCTTGGCAGTGTTGCCTATGGAAGTACTAATGTACATTTTCCGATGGGTGGTTTCGAGTGACTTGGACCTAAGATCATTAGAGCAATTATCTCTTGTTTGTCGAGGATTTTACATTTGCGCCAGGTATTGTAGATAAGTTACCTAGAGTGAAGCTTCTTTCTGCACTAAGGAAGAAAAAAGAGCTTTTTTGCACTTGAGCATCTGTTAACAGTATGTAGAGGTGGATAACAAATCCATAGAGCAAAATTGCCTGTATTGGAAAGGTGGTTTTTATTTTTTTTTTTTTGCTTTAGACTGCTAAATTGTACATGTTAAAAGTACTATGTCGTGCTTTTTCTTCCCATGGCAATTTTCATGTTACACTCCTTACAGTGCTAATCAACTTTTGAATACACCACTAAATGGTATGTTAGATACATAACTTCACTGTAATAAGAAATGTTGCTGAAAGTCTTGCTTGCTCTACCTTGTTTTAAAGTCAGAGTTGCAAGGTCTCCAAAATAGTGTCTCTTGTGTTGTCATTCTCGTATGGCCACATAGAGAAGTGCCAGGCTGCTGCAATGTTCTTGTTTTGAACTTGGCTGAAAATGGCATTGTGTTCTTGAATTTTACTGGGAGGAGGAAGTTACTTTCAAATGCTCCAGGATTAAGTAAACTAGTGAATTATTTTAAATTATGAGCTATTGTTGTTCAAGAAAGTTTCTTTCAGTTGCATCCAAGCTAAATAATGTTACTTTGACATACAAGAGCTAAACAAGGTTTGCGGCAAAGTTACGGGATTTTCTATTTTCTCATTTTCACTAGAGATCCTGAAATCTGGCATCAAGTCTGTTTGAAAATATGGGGCAGGAGCTGCAATAAACTTGTTCCATATGCCTCTTGGAGGGAGATGTTTTTGGAAAGGCCTCGCGTTCGATTTGATGGTAAGGTGTACTTTCGGAAATGGGTATTTTTTTTTTTACTGCATGTAACCATGACAGAAGCAATCCTGTGGGTGTGGTGTTTGTAACATTGTTGTTGGACCTAATCTGAATTTGTTTGGGCTTCTGAATCTGTAGAACATCTGTAAAGAGAAGGGAAGGGTGCAAGGGACAAAAGTAAAAAGTTTCATCTATTTAAGTAACAAAAGTAAACTCAAAAGTTTTAGATTATTGGTTTTTTCATCTTAAATACTTTAAGTACTTAATTTTTCTATATATACTTATATCTTCCTTTCCTGTAGGTGTATATATCAGCAAGACAAAATACATACGTCAAGGAGAACAATCTCTTGATGGTTTCTATAGAGCATGGCACCAAGTGGAATATTACAGGTAGAACTGTAGTACAATGAGTGAGTGAAATGTTTCTCTCTTAAGTTCTTTAAATCCAGCCCTTGATATCACAAACATTAAGTATTCTGTAAATGGAACTCAATGGAACTACTACAGTGTGTAAAGCTATGTATATTTTTTGAGAATAGGTCTTAAGAAGTAGAATTTATTATGATAATTAGCGATGGGCTTAGAAGCACATTTCATCCTCAGTTATACCATTTCATGTGGATAAAACTTAAACAGTAACAACAGTAATTTACATTTGATACACAAATCGTTTTCAGCAAAGGGAAAACGAGTGGTTATACAAGAATTGTCTTTTAACTTAGTTGTAACCAATTGTAAATAATCAAGAGGCTGGGCTTTCTCAACTTGCTGTAAATACCTTGCCATTTATTTCCTTGGCCTGTGTTTCTGCTGTTCTTCATCTTGCTGTTCCCAGCATTTATTGTTCCATTCTGCCGTCCCTCCTGAGGCTGGAAATCATTAATAGAAATCATTGAATCTCTTGGCTATTTCTACAGTCTCACAAACATCAGCATAGCATCAGAGTACTGTACAAGTTGATCAGGTCCCAGAACCTGAAAAAGTCCATATGACATTGTCCATTCTGTACTGATACTGTAATTAAGATTTTGTTGCATTTGTCTCAATGCTAGGAATGGAGAAGATTACTTGAGTTCAGTTTTGATTCCAGGGTAGCCTTCTTGCTTTGATTAGAGGTGATAAAACCGAACTTCTGCCCTCTTTCATAACTCTTCATAACTTGATTTTTTAATCCTCAAAACTCTCTTTTGATTTCTGATCTCTTTTTTCTGTTATATCATGTGTGAAGAAATACGTTTTCAAATCCTATTACTTATTAAGTTCTGTATCCTTCTGAGAAACATCCTGTGATTTAAAAAAAAACCAAAACAACAGAAAAAGATCATGCTTTTTAGGTTTGCATTCTGTAATTATATTTTTGCAGGTATTTGAGATTCTTTCCAGATGGTCAAGTTATGATGCTAACAACTCCTGAAGATCCTCAATCTATAGTTCCTCGCTTACGGACTAAAAATACAAGGTCATTGAACTCAAATATTTGGCTCTGCTGTTTTCATCTTGCTTTTACTTGGCAATTTGTATTTACTTTTATCTTGGATTCTATATCCTGGCTTAGTAAAACAAGAGTAAAAATACAATGTTATTTATGTTGTGTTATAGGTGTTTATAGTTCTCTTTTGAGAACTACAAAAAATTTGGTCTTTGTGCAAAGATACTTTTAATTTTAAGGTCCTGATACTGTAATTAGATTTCCTTTGTGGGTTATGTGATTTTAAACTTTTAAAGGAAGTAGATGGAAGAATACATGCTATTAGTTTGGTGGGTTTAGAATACTTTTGAAGATACTATTTTGTTACTGACTGCTTTCTCACACTCCTTTGACTGAGGTAAAGTGAAGATTTTGGTGGGATATGACTAAATTATTGCCTGATTTCATTTTGATGTTTGCACAAACTTGTTAAAAACATAGAAAATCGTTTGTGACTTCAGAACAGGTTTGAGCTGTTCACCAGAAGTCTGAAAATACTTAGCAGTAAGCTAGGTAGAACTGACGTAACTTACCTTCACTGTGCTACCGGGGAAAATTAAAAGCAACCTTCCAAAATATTTTAATCATTTTGTATCATCAGTGAGCCTGGTACTTTACTAAAGGGAAATAAAGAAGTGTCCTTGATTATGATATGCAGTCAGTTGTCTTCTCACTGCTGATATTTGTATTATAAGTACCTGACTCTTTTGAGACAGAGAATATTTTTATGTCCTTGACACTACCCTCCACTTAACTTTCCAGAACGGATGCAATCTTGCTTGGCCATTATCGCCTTTCCCAGGAAACGGACAATCAAACCAAAGTATTTGCTGTAATAATGAAGAAAAAGGAAGAGGTAGGTAGCAAAATAGACTAGAGGAAAAATAGTTTAAGGAGGCATATTTTTAATAAGTTTTTCTCAGACTATTCACAGAATGTTTTTAGGTACATGAAGATTTGCATTACACCAGAGAATTAAAAAATGAATAGAGGAAAAATAGTTTAAGGAGGCATATTTTTAATAAGTTTTTCTCAGACTATTCACAGAATGTTTTTAGGTACATGAAGATTTGCATTACACCAGAGAATTAAAAAATTAATTTCATTTTTTTAAATGGTTTAAAAATAAAATATAGATTAGCATAGTGATTTATCTTACCTTTTTTTCCCAAATCTGTAATAATCTTTTTATTAAGACAGATGAATATCTGCTTCATGTTTGAGCAACAGCTCTCCCCCTTAGTCTTAATTGCCATGCGTGGCAATTAAGTAGTTTGTTAACATGATTAACAAACAGAAGGGAAGGGTGCAGAGCTCATTTTCTGAGATCAATTTTGACTCTGTGCAGTTGTGTTCCACAGCATTAAATAAAACTACATAAGCAGTATTCGTTAATTGAACTCTGAATGATTTGGTCAACTTATTTACATCACAAAAATTTCAAATTAACAAAGCATCTGTCGAGAGAAACTTGTGAAGAGTTAGAAGTGTTACACTACTTCACAGTGAGTTTGCATAGTTTGGCTTATCTTACTTTCTGTGAAAACTTCTTCCATAATTAACATCTAAATTGACGTATTTTCAAGGAATACCAGTACTTACTTTTAAGTATCAGAGTTTATCAATCAGTCCTCACGGTATTTAGGCCTCAGGATAAATAGTTGCACAATGTTTTCTTTGTAGGTCATGAAACTTCTTTTCTCTTTGTGCAGAAACCGATTGACTACCACAAATACAGGTATTTCCGCCGTGTTCCTGTGCAAGAAACAGATCACAGTTTTCATGTAGGACTACAGTTGTGCTCCAGTGGGCGCCAGAGGTTCAACAAACTTGTCTGGATACATCATTCTTGTCACATAACTTACAAGTAAGTAAGTGGGGAATAAGATCAAAGAAGGATACTTAACTACAGAAACACAGGTGACATTAATTTGTCCAGTACGAAGTCCAGAAGATGTAAAGGCTGTGAGACTTAGGAGGCTTTAACAAAATGTCCCGAAAACAGTAGCTGGTCCAGATTTGATATATCACGTGAATTTTTACTTTAAGAAATGCCAAGATTTTAGTAACTTTTTATAATGGTATGGGAAGTTTCCTGAGTAGTAGACCTGCAGTATTTTAGCCATTTAAAGGATTTATGCACAGTGTTTGAATGATTTCAGAACTGAATCAGGGTTGAATGATGTAGTGCGGTGCTAGTAAAGGGCTGTGGAAAACTTATATTAATTGAAGTGGATTTCTTTTCCTCTGTGGATGTGCAAACTATAAATACCTGCACCCGTCATGTGAGAACTGTAGCGTTTACAAACTACATAATCCAGCAGTGCGAAATGTAGGTATTGACCAGCTTTTCTGACCACTAACCAAGCAAGAGCTGTGGCCACTGTTCTTGCACCTGACACTAAATTACTGTCAATTTGTCTGTCCAGATGCTTGATGTTGGCATTTAGTGGATTTAGGCCTTGTCTTGCAGTCGTCTTAATCTCTATATCCAGTGTTTTTACAGGGGCATAGCTCAGCTATTGAGCTGTAAGTATATAAAATCTATGAAGTAAACTACTGGTGGTTGGGAGTATAGGTAACTTCCATAAACAGAAAAATTGCTTTTATAAAAACTAATATTTTCATACCTAATTTATAGAGAAGTGGCAGTTTCACGGACATTCTTTTCAGCATGAAACCTTTACTGCTCAGGTTCTGCTGTACCTCTCAATATGGTGATATCCTTTTGAAACTAGAATAAAGATGTGTATGAAACACAGCTAGAAGGATGTATGTTTTTTGTTCCTGATGTTCAGAAATACTCTGGTTTCTTCTTGTTAAAGTTTTGTAAACATACCAGTTTTTGCTGTCACTCTGAATTCAGGGTTCTAAGTGAAACAAATAAAAGGGGATTTTTTACTTCAATATTAATATGGTGACTTGAGTGACATTCTGTGCTGTTTCAAGTCTTGGAGTTAATAATAAGAACGAAAGGGGAAAGTGGTTTCTTTGATATTAAAATAGAAGTGTATTACATACAGTGTGTTTCAATCAACATTCAAATGCTCTCAGAACAAGGCGATATGAAAGACGCTTACATTCCAGCTGTAGTTTGGTGCACACACTGTACTGTGGAACATGATTGATTTATTGAGGGACTTACGCAGCAACTTGTGTCTAATTTCACTTTTACAATACTCTTTGCAGATCGACTGGTGAGACAGCTGTTACTACTTTCGACATTGACAAAATGTACACCCCTTTGTTCTTTGCACGAGTGAAGAGTTTTACTGCATTTTCAGAAAAGCCGCTCTAAGAAACACCTTTTCCTCTCACAGCTCTTGCATGAATAAAAGGTTGTAGCTAATGAGCACTTAAGTTATAAATGTGTATATATTTGGAACATTTTAAAATTTTGGGGAATTTTTTGAAGGCAGTATGTTCTATTTGATTATGAATGGCCGGGGTTTTATTTTGAAATCAAGCTTATGAGTATTAAACACCTTTACTTTGTGATAAGAATTTGATAACAAAGTTTTGTTGATTGTTTTGTTGGGGTTTTTTTAAAACGGATTTTATAAATCAGTCTGCTTAAAATGTGAGTCTTCATCTGCCTGGACACTGGTTTGTCCAAAAGGAATTGTTGTAGGGGAATCACACTGTCTGTGGGACAGTGTGTGTGGTCTCTGGTGAAGGCTTGACATGTGAAGGGGAGAAGGTTGTCTTGTATCTGTTAAACTGTGTGACTTAAAAGAACTTCAAATAAATGTTTTCTTTAAATTAAACTTATTTTGTTTGCCTTTAAGATCCGGCATTTTGTCAACATCAACATTAAGAAAAAACAATCAAGGGCAAGCAAGCATGAAGTATAAAATCTAACCGCGGCGGTACATCCCCACCAATGCAGTGATGTCAGTTGATTGTAAATGTAATTAGATCTTGATAGAAGTTCAGTGGCGCCTGCCTTCTCGACAGGGTGGGCGTGAAAGGGAGAGGGATGTGGGCAGTGAGTTGTTCTCTTGCACTGTAGGACGAGCGTGCGGGGTGCGTGGCTCTGCTTGGGAAGTGTCACAGTGCAATGGTGAAACGCTGGTGTGTACTGCTTGTGCATTGGCCAGGTGTGAATGCACAGGTAAGCAGGTGCTCACTGGGACGTGATTGCAATGTGCTATAACCCTTCATCTAACCTTGCTACAGATGCTGTAAACCCTTTGAGCATTTGTTGTACTAAGATAAATTTTGAGGCTGCTGTAGATGTTCAGGTGCTGTGTACTGCTAATCATGAAGTGTACCTTGAGGTTTGGTGCAGGTACTGTATGCTGTTTCTCCTGCATATATCGCTTGGGGGTGTAGTGCAGATGCTGTAATGCTGCTTATTATATATGTATCTTGGATTCTGAAAGAGCTGAAGCTTTTTAGTGTAGTTTTTAAAAGCCATTTTGCATAATTTACCTTTGAACATCTCGCTTCAAAATACTGACCTGGACTTGAGGACTAAAATGTGAAAGCTGTGGAAAGAACTATCCTTGTTCCGTAATTTATAAAGTGTATCTTTGCAAGGAGCTACATGATTAAAAATACATCAATAAATCATGATTTTGAACATGCAATCCCTTGCAATTTCTTATTTTGCCAAGAAATCATTATTTTCATGCAGTTAAAGATGATTAGTTAGGAGTTACCGTGCATAAACTACATGCTAGGCAAGACTGACAGGTAGAATTAACCTCTTAATGATTTTTTATTATACTGGTTACAGGTTAGCTGAGAAAAGTAGAGAAGCTTTCAGGTTACATGAGTTCTGAATAAGGATGTGTATATCTGAAACTTTGGGCTTTTTCTAGGTAGTCTTAGAATCTTACTGCTCTGCCTACAGCCCTTCTTTGGGCTACGTCCTTAGACTGCAGTTGCACTATTGACTTCATAAACCAGAACATTGAATAAGGAGTGGTTTTTGTTCTCATTGCTGAAGGGAAAAATGATTGCTTAGAATATCACCTTCATGTTTTGAAATATTGCCAAGTTTGTAAACAGGGAAAGATGTTAGTTATCCACACTTTTGTTGAGGGTGAAAGATACAGAGCTGATTCTGCCTGCTGAGAAATGTCAAAAGTTTTTGTCACAAGAATCAGAAGATGATACTGATTGTTTGTTTAGATATAGTTTTGTCCAGTAACCATTGGATGTAATGGAAGAGCCTTTCAATTTAAAGCTCTTTTCATACCAAGATTTACCTGCTGCTTCTGAGCTTTTGTTTTTTCTTGCCGTGGACATGTGTTTGAAACATACTCTGGGCGTAAAGGAAAAGCTAGCTAATGTCTTGTTACAAATTGAGATGTTGATTCAACAGAAGTCTCAGGCAATGATTATTTTAAGATTATATGAAATATTCCTTCACCAAGAAAATTATGTGAGCCTTCTATCTATGAGACTGAGGTGTGATTAATATAATTTAGCATTATGCATTTAACAATATAAGAAAGTTGAGCTAGTTTTGTCTTTTGAAATGGTTTGTCAGCAGATACTCTCTGTTCTCATGCAGCTATTAAAAGGTACTTGTTTCAGTGAAGAAGTGGGTGAGCAGTTGCTATTCCTTCATTCTATCTAGTGATTTTCAATAGTCCAGGCTCTGTGTTCATATAATTTAGTTTTATTGTCCTTTCAGTTACCGTATAAAGACATTAGTTGGTAGAACTAGTTTACTAGTTTACTGTCGGAAATGGTCCTTTACTACTTATATTAATAACTTGAATAAAAGAATAAGGTATACACCTGTGCAGTCCTTTTCCCCAGGGGTTTATTGTATCAGCTGAGACAAGTTCACTTACAAAAATGGAAGGAAGGCTACAAGAGGTGACAGAAACATGGTTCTCGGAGCTTAGATCTCTTTTACGCATTGGATTAAACACAGCAGAGTGGACAGTTTTCTGGAGAGAAGATGCTCAGATGATCAAATGTTATGCTAATTTGACTGAGTCTAATTGGAGATTAGCACCAGTTAGACCTTTGTGTGTAATGCTGGCTGTAGATGGGGGGAGGAATTCAGCGTTCTGGGCAAAGGACCAGCAGTAGACACTTTCCAACTGCCAAGTTCAGCTCCTGATTCACTCAGGAGCCATATGCCAATCTGGTGAGGGTTTCAAAAACACATGGTGTTTACACAAGGATTTTTTTTTAAAGTAAGGAAACAATAGAGTCCATTTTGATTTTTTTTTAAATCCAAGAAAATTCCCCTGGAATGTGTGCCAGTGTGTTCGGAGAGTTTTTTCAAGGTTAAAGTGGCTGAGTTATTGATGTGCTTTTCCGTTTTGTCTTTTCTACTGTCCAAGATGAGAAAAATATAAAAGCTTATATACATTTGGAGAACAGTTTGTATTTCAGAAATTAATGTTGCATATGTTGTTTAGTATTAATAGCACCTGTAAATAAATCAAGGACTTCCATTTGATATTCACTCAGTCTGGATTCAAGCTTTGTCCTTTATGGTAAGACTAGCAGCTTTCTTAGTAAAATGACTTGCATAATTGTTTGCTTTAAAGGAACAGTTTTTACTTTGCCTTACCTTGTCTTGTCTTTGCCTTACTTTGTCTTGCCTAGAGTACAGTTCCTCAGTCCTAAAGTAATTTTTAAAGCCACAAGTCCTGGGTAATGTTGACTGAATCAAAGGATTTGGAAGAAAAACTAGGGTCTGTTATTGAATGGAACTTTTTGGGATGCTCTTTGCTAAAATTGCTTTCAGCTCTGGTAGCTTAGCCCATTTTAAAGTGTCCAGATGCACCATGCTGACGTGTACCTGTCATTCAAGGCAGTAAGAGACAGGTGTTAAAACGACAGTATAGTGTGATTTTATGGAACACATATTCAGAGTATGAATACAAAAAAGATCATGAAACCTGACTGATTCTGAAGACATTATTCCTGCATCCTTCAGGATTGACAGCCTTCCTGCCTTGGCCACTGCAGGTATTCTGACATCTTCTGAAGATGTCTGTAGCGCATTTATTAATTTAGTTTCAGAACGCTCTATGAGAAATAGCGGGATATGATGCACAGCTAAGAAAAGTAAGACTAGTAAATCGTGCCAAATTAAATTATTCTTTAATGTGGAAAGCCAAGATGAGTAGACAGTTTTTCTGGACATTTTATTTCTGAATGAATGAATTTTCCCTTGAGAAGATATGTAGAAGCACTGTGACCCCTATGTGTTTCCATGCTAAATTTACACCCAGAGTAAATTTCTTTTCATTAATTGTGCTATCATAATGGTAAGAGAATGCTAAAGTTGCTAAAACAGGAGTTCTGCCGGGTTTAATTTGCAGACTTTTTTTTTTTTTTGGCAAAGGAATATGCTTGATTGGTATTTTTTTTAATCCCCCCTCCCCCCTGCCCAGAGTAGCACTACCAGTGCAGGTTGTTGTAGCTTCGTAAACAAGAGTTTTGGGATGCAGCTTCCTGATGTGCATTTACTGGTACCAATGCACAATGATGCTGTTCTGCCATTAGGTGGCATGCCGCAGTTTGAAGTTTTCTTTTGTACATAACAAACTAGTGATGTTTATTTTACCCTACAGCTTATTTAAAATTTGAGAACATTCCAGGAAAAATAGAGGAAATGCAACAAGCAATAGTTTAGCATTACATTTAGGCTGCCAAGCCTTCAGCTCGTTAGGTTTCTGCACTAGTAAGATGTCCACGATAACACAACTGAATGGGAATTCAAAGGGATTTTAAGTATCTGAGTCTGAGAGTGGAACGCTCAGTCCTGAGTTTGCTTCCCAGACTTCATGAGGATGGCCTCCAAATGGGATCTGAAGCGGCCAGTATGTGAAGTGGGGACATCCTTATATGACGAAGGATGATGCACGGAAAAGCAGTGCATCTTACCCGCCGCCGCTTGGAGAGGAAACGTTCCGAAAGCAGTGGTTGTCGTTTCAGCCCCTGCCCAGCTCTAAACCTTTCTGTTCAGGGTCCAAGTTTGCTGGGGCAAGGTTGTGGGTCCCAGCCAGGGCCAAGCAGATGTGCTTTTGGGGGGGGTTTGGTCATTCATCATGAACTGAAAGAGGGGGGATTTAGATTAGATATTAGGAAGAAATTATTTACTCTGAGGATGGTGAGACACTGGAACAGGTTGCCCAGAGAAGTTGTGGATGCCCCATCCCTGGAAGTGTCCAAGGCCAGGCTGGATGGGGCTTTGAGCAGCCTGGTCTAGTGGGAGGTGTCCCTGCCCATGGCAGGGGGTTGGAACTAGATGGTCTTTGAGGTCCTTTCCAACCCAAACCGTTCTATGACCCTGTCCTGCAGTATGTATAGTGAATTTATTTGTTGCAGAACAGCTTTAACCAGGAAGGCTGAATGGCTCCCTAGAAACCCTACAAAACTGGTAAACATGGATGTGAATGGAGAGGTGAACCCGTGACCTGAAAGTGTGTTTGCTTTCTATGCGGATCTCCTCCAAACTTCGATGTTGCATCACCTGCTGTCTTTGGGAAGCAAAAGGGAGCAATCCTTTCTCGTATTTTTAAGAAGATACTGGCGGGGTGTCTCACTGCAGAGGGGAGTTCAGGAAGCTCCTTCCTCCACTGTGAAGAAATTAGGTTTAGGTTTAGTACTTCACACTTCAGTGTTTATTAACCTGGGTTGGCCAATTAAGATATGCTTATAGGGATGTTAATTTTTATCAACTGTCAGTTACACATTTGAAGAAAAAAAAAAAAAGTACAAAATACTGGTCCTTTTTCTCCTCTTTTCCCAAAAGCCCGGCATCCTTACCTCCTGACTTGAACTGTGGTCACACAAACGGCTGATGTTGCTATTAAGACAACTGGGGGAGTGACACCTCAGGGCTGGTGGGGAGTGGGATTCGGTGTCTCAATGTAGAGGAAAAGGCACAAATCTCTTCATATTATAAAGGATATTTGATAAACATGTTTGAAAGTAATAATCAGTTACAATCAGTTTTCATTAAGAGTACACGTATCAGGGGTTTTAGTTTTTTTTTTCCTAGCTGGTCCATCCCAATGGCTGTGGCATCTTCTCCAAGAGCGGCAATGCTGGATATCAAAACGTAGACAAAGCCTAATCTTTTTGCCGCCGTGTCTGACATGATGTGCGGAATGAAAATGCTGGGTCCTGAGCTACCTGACGTCTGCACCAGCGCCTGCAGAGCTGGCTCTGCACCTGCTGGGGACAGCTGACCTGCCCTCTGTCACCCCATCTAGAGAAAGGGACGGCTGCACTAGAAGGTACTTAGCGGAAACTGTTATTTAAGCTAAATGTAATTGCTCTTTTTCCGGCACAGCCAAATCATTCCTTCTACAGATTAATATAGGGGTGGGTATCATCAATCTGATTGCTCCTCAAAAGCTTTTCCATTTTCTCTTTATAGCAAGCAACGTTAACTCACAACTCATTTCAGCTGAATCCTTCCCACACCTCACTGATTTTTTTGGGGAGTAGGGGGGGTTACCCGAGGAAAGGATTCTTCGTGTTATACAACCTTCAAGAAGACCTTGGAAATTCAGGGTACTTTCCACAACTTCTGTACTTCGGTTTCAGTAAAAATCAATGAAAAGGTCTTTAATTTGTTTTGGATAATGTGACATCTGCCTTAAATGACAAACGCGGATATAGGTGGTTCGTTCAGCGGTGCCTGGAAATTTAATCACATGGAGAAGAAAATATTGAGTACCCTTCAACTCACCTTGAGTACACATATTGGTAATTGACAGTGTCTAGACAGATGGTGATCTGGAAAGTAAAGTCTGGGAAAAATAAACTTACAGATATTAAAGTCAGCTGCATTTCCCAGCGGTAATAAAGCAGGAAGACTTGGGGGGGGGTTAGCTTTCATAGCAGCCCACAAACGCAGTTGCCAGCAGTTTTGTTTGGAACCTGCCCCCTCTTTAAGAAGTGTGCCTTTTTAAACGTTTCACATAAAAAGCCACCGAAGTCTGTAGAACCTGAAAAACTACCACAAAAAGCAATCTGATGATAAGATGAATATTTGTCTGGGTATGTACAACGCAGTGAATCAAGTTTTTCTTCTTTCCTCTTGAAGGACTCTCATTTAGAGTCTTTTACGAGACCAAAATCATACAGTGGATCATCAGCATTGTTACTGCTGGTCACAGGATGAAATAAATAACGATGGGGCACACTGTTGATTAGCTGATGATCTCTGAGCTTCAGCACAGCAGCATTCCTGATCATCTTATGCTAAAATTGTCTTCCTACTTCTCATCAGGCCTGGAAGATGGTTTGCTACAGAACAATTGTAACCTGAACAAAGTTTAAATTTACGGCATATGAACAGAGGAAAGATTACTCTTGCCCCAGTTTTACAGTCAAGCCTGAGTTAAGGTTTTCCAAAAGATGTAAGAGAACTAGTTGCTGTGCTCTCCCTCAATTTAATGCTCTTTCTCTGCTGTAGTACTTCAGGACTACTAAAATATAGAGGTATTAGAGTGATGAAAGGTTGAAAAGGTGGACAAAAGCAGGAGTCTGCAAGTTTTTGAGGAGCCCTCGTGTTTCAGAAATGTGCAGAGCATGCCTGCTGGTTTGGGCGCCCTCTGTATGGCTAAACGCAGGGTGGGCTGAAGCATAGTGACGGAAACAACGTCTTTCTAGGCTGCGTGCCCTGGGGACGGAGCTGCCGCGCAGTTGTGGGGACAGCCCAAAAAATGGAGCTCGGTCTCTTGCTGTGCAAGAGCCCGGGCCGTTCTCAGGGGGACACTGGCTGATCTGTCTCCCTGGCACTGGCTGTGTGCCTTCCTCATGAGGCTTTTGGGGTTAATGAAGCAGAACCTGGCCAGGCAATCCTAACTGTGGCTATGCCCAAACCGCCCACGTGTCACATAGGAGTGATCTCGGCCTGCACGACGATGTGTGTGAGCTTCAGCTTTCCCTCATTTTGCTCTGAAACTTTCCTGGGGCCCAGGTCTGGGAGCGGGCTTGATTCCTTGAACGGGCAAGAGCCAGACAGAGAGAAAGATGCCAGTTTCCCAGTCGGAGGAGAAGTTACGTTGTGGTTACACAGCTAGAGCCGATCACGTGTAGGAACTGAGCTCTGCGGAGGTAGTTCCAAGTTCTCACAAGTCTGTGCCTACTAAATACATGCAGCCAGCCTGCAGGGTTAGGATAAGGTAAAACAGGACTTTTACTCCCTTGCTATAAATCTGCATTTATCACCAGGATTAGGATGGGATAACAGCTGGTAAAGCTAGTCATCACGGAGATGAAAAGACTATTTTGATGAAAAAAAGACCACATTATATGGCTTACCTGGATAATAACAACTACCTGCAGCAGCAAATACGCCTGTGCTGCCCTCGCCCTCCAGTGAACCGGCATTAAAGCCTGCTTGGATTCCCAGCGCTATGACTGCTGCAGGATGATTTTTAGCCAGTTCCCTAACGAAATGAAGTATTAAGTAGTCATCTTGTCGGCCTGGCAGTTCCCACCAATAACTTTTGAACTCACTGACCGATTTCCAAATAAATTTGACAGAGGGACCAAAGATTCAATTACACCAAGATCCAACAGGTTTGATGACAGTAGGCAATGAGTGGAAAGAGACACTGCCAGTATCTCCATGGAGAGAAAGCCTGCCATATGATGTCTATTTTCAGTTTTTATATAATCACAAATGATCTTTATAGTACTTTAATAGTTTTTTATATTCTTCCGTTATTAGACCCCAAAGAATTCATGAGGGATAGTGGCAGAGGAAGCCAAGCCCCAGCTTCACAATTTCTGCCATGTAAGATCATGGTTTTAATCAAGTAGGTAGAAGTTCTGAATGAGTTTTTCTGAGTGCAATTAACCTCCAAGGGTAAGCGTGGAAAAACGTAAACCCACTGTGTGCAATGACAGGAGGTAGGGAGGGAGGAGGCTGTCTGGAGTTTGGGATACCATATTCCCAGGATGAAGGAGTGACCAGGCTTGGAGGAGAGTAACCATACGCTGCTTGCAGGGCTGTGGGTGGCCAAGAAAAACCCACTGACAATGTTAAAAGGATCTACTTAGAAAAACTTTAAGCTTCTTACTGCATAATGGGGTTTTCTTCTCTTACTGGAATAGGGCTTCTGAGAGACCAGCCATTTAAAACTACTGAATCGCTCTCTTGGCACCTGGGAGGGACCTTTTGAGAAAGCATTAGTTTTACAGGAAAGAGCAGATCACAGGCTTTATCACGAGGCTGGGTGGGAGCAGGGAACGCAGAAGGACAACCCGGCGGGGAGGCTGAGGGCTACCTATTGACGGCAGGATGCCTCATCTCCTCCGTATGGAGAGTCTGCAGCCTCACCAAGCAGCCAAAGCCACCGCAGCCTGGCTGCTGCATGCCGTGGAGCAGTGCTCTGTCCCTCCCTTCCTCCCACAGCTGGCACTGTGGGTGACACACTGCAGGAAGGCCACAGACACGTTTTTGAGTGGGCTTCTCATGCAAATCATGGTTATGAAGAATAGTTTAATCTGGCTGAAGATAAACCTTTCTTCCTTACATTCAGCAGTACTGCTGTGTGTAAAGGAATTAACAGTGTATGTGGTCATTTAACGAAGTCAGGCAAACCTCTTTTCCTCCCAAAAGGAGGGCTCCACGAGGTACTGGGAGGGAGCGGGGTTAAGCTGTACATGAGATAGTATCTTTAAAGGTGCATTTATTCATTTTCTGAAAGCTCGAGAGAGGAGGCTTGTACATGGCAAGAGTTTCAGGATCATTGCAATTAAGTACTTCGTGAGTGCTTTGTCCGAGCGTTAGAGCTTGTCAAGTCGCACCAGAACGCTCTGTCAAATTAGCTGTACAACTATTATTAACTAATGAGCTATAAAACGGAAATAAAAGCAGAACATACCTCACTTGTACTGGAGGGAAAAACCTCCCTCTGCCCGTTCCTAGTGGTGTGTTGTCCTGTTGGCCAAGAGGAGGAGAGGAGGGCAGGTTACCGGCAGCCTGATAGCCTGCTGGGTGATGTTCTTCAGGTGAGCTTTGTGTGCTTCGCTGCACTGATTCACCATTCCCTTAATTTCGGTGGCATGACGGCAGTCTGCACAAGGGATCCTGCACTCTGCCACGAATCATGGAGCAGCCATGCCTGCTGGGCTGGCTGAGGCGTTCCTCTGGGTCACTCCCTGCCTCCGAGCACCAAGCGCCCCATGGCAGAGGGACCCTCAGCCCATCCCCAGGCTGCACAGTGGGAGAGGGAAAGCGGGAAGGTTTCCACTTCTCCGGAGGTGGCTCTTGGCATGTATGTGGGGCCTCTGGGAAGTTCAGTCCCTCCTGGTAGGGTGATTTAGTGCATGAAAATGCGGTAAGGTCGAGGCAGGATTATAGTCTGGCCTGAAGTTTCCTCCTTGACTCATACAAAGACCAATAAGGATCAATGACCCCAGTGGAGTAAACTGGCAAGGCAACGTCAATATCCTTTTTATTTTATCTCATTTTGGCCAGAATCTGTTAGTTCGTCCTATATTTCACGCACCCTAAGGCTGGATATTTGTTCTTTTTTCTCCTGCCCCCAGACTTTCCTCCAAATGTGGGGGTCAGTGGGTCTCCAGTCACGCCATTTACATGTGTACCTTGTCCTACCACCCTCAGCCTCTCAGTCAGGGAATCCCATTCCTCTCTGTTGGGAATCAAGGAAGTCCAGAGGCAATGAACGCAAACAATCCTTTCTCCCCCTGAAATGTATTGCTGCTTTTGCTGTCAGCTTGGAGGGCTCTGCCTCCAGGGATCCTGCTCTGCCCAGGGCCACTGCTGGCTGGGCTGAAGGTCATGGTTTCCTCCTGTCTTTGCTGTGACTTGAGCAGAGGAAATCTGGATGTTTGGCAAACAGCTTTTCACAACACCCAATGTTTACATTATCCACGGATGTTAGTTTGGTCACAGCTGCTCATGTGTCAGCTGTTGCTCATTGCTGTAAGTGCCCAAGTGCAGTGTAAGGTTGGGATGCCACCAGCTCACCTTGCCGCCCACGGGTGCCAGGGGAGAGGCTGCAGACATGGGGAGAGCAGCATGTTGTTGCCCCTCCACTCCTCACCTGGTATTTGGGGCAGGAGAAGGCCCCACCAGGTGGTCCCCGCCGTGTCCTGGCAGGGACATTCTGCAGGGGGCAAAGGGGTGAGGGAGCTGATCCTGCCACAGGCATTTGCTGTCTCCTCTAGAAACGAAAAGGAGCTGGCTGCCCAGGTGCTGTATGGCTTTGGCCTTTGCTTTACAGTTTCCACCAGGCACAGAAAGCAATGAGCAAAGAGGACACACTCTCGTGCTGTGGTTTGTATTATTTATGACTGTCTCTCTTTAGAAGAGCAAATAGATTGGGCAATCTTTAGTAACAGAAGACTTAAACCACGTCACTGATTATACAATTGCCAAATGATGTGGAGTTTGAATCTTGACATAACTGGTTTTGAGAGATGAAAAACATTCATCTGAGACAAGCCCTCCGAGGCAGTTTTTCTTCCTCAGTTACTAATTGGAAACAGAAGGCATGAGCTCAGAGTGAAAAGCTGGGCAAAGACATTCCTGGCTTGCCCTGTCCTCCGAAGAGACTATCTGTGCCTCAGGAAGTACTTGCCATACAGGAGATCATCTTGCATTGCCCACAGAAATCAAGCAACCCAATGAGGAGAGCAAAGGATGCTTGTGGCATTCGGATTGCTGATGCTGCTGCCTGCAGGGCCACAAAGACCATGTTCTGCTGCCCCAGGGTGTTCCTAGTATGTCAGGCTTTGATGACTCCCCAGATGTGCCACACGGTGCACAGCTAATTCAAGCAGAAGCATCTGGAGACTGCAACTGTCTGGTATGGGAATAGCTATGGCTGATCCAAACTGTTCCCAGAATCACAGAATAGCTGAGGTTTCAGTCTGCCTCACTGTGCACTTAGCAAGCCCATACTTCATCGGCTTGTTTTTGAGGATGTTATGGAAGACAGTGCTGAAAGCCTGGCTAAAGTCAAGATAAAAAACATCCAGTGCTCTCCTCTCATCCACCAAGACACTTGTCTCATTGTAGAAGGTTATCAGGTTGGCTAAGCACAATTTCCCCTTCATAAATCCATGCTGACTGCTCTGGATCACTTTTTAGTCTTTCATGTGTTTGCAAGCAGTTTCCAGGAGGATTTTCTCCACCACCATTGCAGATTTTGAGGTGGGTATGGCCGGCCTGTAGTTCCCCAGATCCTCCTCCTTGTTCTCCTTGAAGACAGGAGTGACATTGCTTTCTTCCAGTCTTCAGGAAACTCTCCCAATCACCATGACCTTCCAAAGATTATCGAGAGTTGCCTCACAATGACATCTGCCAGCTCCCTCAGCACTAATGGGTGCATCCCACCTGGGCCCATGGACTTATGTATGTCCGGTTTGTTTAAGTGCTCCCTAACCTGGTTCTCCTGCATCGATGGTGAGTCCTCCTTGCGCCAGGAGGTGAGCGATGTTGGTGAAGTTTACTTGTGAAAGACAAAAACCCCACAGCGCCTGGGGACTGCAGCAGCTCAGGGAGAGCGCAGGCCAGTCTGCATAGCTTGCAAAAGAGCCAGGGCCAAACTGCTTAGCGTGTTCAGATGAGCAATGTTAATATCCTGTTCACGCTCTGCTTTGATTACTGATTGCATCTATTTTTACTCTGACACCAGCAGACTTCCTTCATTTTTTCTTCTTAAATAAACTGCGCCACCTTCCCACCCTCCTCTGCCTCCCCTGGCTCCCCACGCCAGTCGCTATCCTGCCACGTAAAGCCTGTTCCTGGCACAGACAGGCCGTATCCCTGCTGAGATCCACCACAGGGGCCACTTCTACGTTCTGCTTGCAATAAAGTAAAACACATTAGATGGTCCCATTCTAACTTCTTGACCATAATTACTTAAAAAGCCCCAAATCACTACATTGAGGGCAAGCAGAGCAAAATTTCCAGGAGTACCGGACACACGGATTAGTAAACCTCCCAAAGGCCACGAGGAAAGAAAAGCTTTGTACAATTACTCAGAGCGTATCCCCTAAAGCTTCCTCAGCTCGAGTCCTTTCTACCACCAGCAGTTTGACACACTTGTTTCATTTAAAAATACAGAGAATGCATTTAGGATCATATTTTAGAAAATAGTCCATAACCTTGCAGTTTATATAAAAGAGTTTATAGCCTCAGTCTGCCAAAGGGCAGGGGCTCTGTACAAAGGGTTGAAAATGAAAATATCCGTCTGTGCTCAGTCTGACCTGCAATTCTTTTCATGTGCAAAGGTAGAGACCCTGGGGAGAGGAAGGCCAGAAGAAATGCAGGGTATGTGCCCAGGGCTGGAGAGATGTGGGTCAAACCCCTGTTCTGCCTCCTCATCTCCCCATTGGTATGACTGATACAGAAGCATTTCACAGAATCACAGAATCGCGGAATCTTCAGAGTTGGAAGGGACCTCTAGAGATCATCTAGTCCAACTCCCCTGCTACAGCAGGATTGCCTGGAGCACATTACTCAGGACTGCATCCAGACGGGTCTTGAAAGTCTCCAGAGAAGGGGACTCCACAGCCTCCCTGGGCAGCCTGTTCCAGTGCTCTGTCACCCTCACTGTAAAGAAGTTTTTCCTCATATCTGATCGGAACTTCCTGTGTTCCAGCTTGTGCCCGTTACCCCTTGTCCTGTCACTGGGAACCACTGAAAAGAGCCTTGCTCCATCCTCCTTAAACCCACCCTTTAGATACCTGTAAACATCAATAAATGTTGTAAACAATAATAAGATACTTGTAAACATTTCCCTTCCTCACAATGATATTCTGAGTATAAATACACTAAAAAAGTGAGGTGTCCAGCTGCTGTCTTGTATTGTTAAGATAGCGTCTTCTGATCGTATGTCTAGATTTCATCTTTAGATGCTGCATGAGTCAAAAAAGTCCAACAACCCCACCATAAAAGCTGTGTTTCTGTAAGATACACTCTGGCTAACGTATCATTCTGAGCAACATTGCTGTGGTTCTCTTATGGCCTCAGAAGAACCCTTATATATAAAAATATTTGCTTCAGAGCAAGCACAGGGATTACTCCCAAAGAATTACCCCTTAAATATGGAGGCCAGTGCTTTCAGAGCTAAGACCTTGGGAAAGCAGTGAGTGTAAAACATCCATGCCATGCAGGGATATTTGCATAAGCTTTGGCAGTAGCTACAGCCATCTGAAACACTGATAAGCCAGAACAAAACATTTTGCCTGTGTAATCATCCACACCCTGACCTCCTTGCATTTCTGATGCCTTCCTAATATTTTACTGCAGCAGTCCCTTGCAGAAAACCATTTTCTGCAGCAGAGAATAAGGTTACAGAGCTACCTATGGGTGGATCTTCAAATATCAATCACTGTTTCTTCATGAAGCTACCCTGAACAACCTCAGCGTTCAGTGTATTTTCTGAAAATTGCAGAGGATAATGCATCGAGTGGCATCTTTCACCTCTGATTCTTATCACCGCTCAATTGGGCACAATACCTGAGAGCGGGTTCAAAGGGGCTTAAAGCAGCGACGTGCATATGTTTCTTTTCACTTATCCCAAATATGTTGCAAAAAGTCATTTTTGCGAAGGTCAGAGCTGGGATTGGTACCTTCATATTTTGAGCCAAACGGGTATAAATTTGGCGCTATGTTGACCCACCATGCTGATTGTACCAAAAGTGGAGGGAGTTGCTGCCAGCACAGAAGTCAGTGCAAGAACATGAAAAGGTCGAACTGACCCTGGCAGCTTGTAAATCTGGAAAGCCTTTCAGTGTTTAGCCTTAGAAAAAATCATTAAGTCTTAGTTTCCTCCTTTTTAAAAAGGAATGCCCTCTCCTCCTCGAGTCTGAAATGGATTTCTCTCGGAAACATACTGGGTGCAATGAACACTAAGTGAATGGGGGCAAGGGGTCCCCCCAAACTGGGAGACAGTCCTGGGGCCTGGGTACACGGGATTATGAGCACGGAAGCTGCAAGAAGACATGGCCCTGCTATGGCAGGCAGCTGCCGAGTAGAGCTGTGCTTGCAGGAATAAGTTTTGTTTTGGAAACCTTTTGGTTCAGGCTTAAAGGCAAACCGACAAAAAGCTTCCTGCTTCTCAGGCAGGAAGGCAGGTTTGGTAGTAATTGTCTTTTAGGGAGGTTTGGTAGTTACAGCCCTTTAGGAAGCCTGTGAAACTCAGTAACTGGACACTATCCATCTTCAAAGACTTGAAGAAATGGTTGACCTGCAGGAAAGAAAATCAGGCATGAGGAAAAAGGTGCTAATAGTCGGGTTTGGGACAGTGAAGCTGTGGAACAGGTTATGGGATCAGTTATGAAATCCCTTTTGCTGTAAGTTTTTAAAAACAGAGGAAGGGGATGGTGGGTGTAAAGGGAACTGATGGTACTTCTGTGCAGGAACAATGTCTGAGGAGCCTCCCAGCCACACACCTGTGTGGTATGGAACTGAGAGGAGAGGCAGATGAGACAGAGCAGGACGGCAGCAGGCAGGGTCCATGCTCTGTTCTGTCCCTCGCTGGTGCGACCGGTTTGGCAGTTGCAGAGGAATCTCAGCCATGGGACACACAGCCCCGGGGAATCTGCCTGTCCCTCCTCCTGCAGCTCACCTCCGGAAGCACGAATGCTTATGGCTCCTATTGATTTCCCTTTTTTATCTTAGAGGTGGAGATTGTTATTACCCTTCAAAATTTACTTCTCCAGGTTACTGATCTGAAGAATCATCATGAAACACACAAAGTTTGGTATTAGCATGGGTCTAACTCACAGGCTAAATAAAAGTTTGGTGAACTGACCTTCACATACAACAGCGGACTGTCATTTTGTGATCCACATTTAGATTTTTTCCATATAGAACAAATCACTACACATCCCCTGTTTCAAAAATTGCAATAAACATTTTGAAACATTCTATAAATATAATTTGTTCCTGTCTCATAAATGTCTCTGAACTCCACCCTTCGCAATGAGAGTGGTTTCCCTAGTAATTAATATATTCCAAAGTCTTTTTTAAAAAGAGGGAAACTAACAAGACAAAAACAAGGAAAAAAAAGACAGACCAATGATAAGACAGAACTTGTTTGATGGACACAAGATACACCACAATCTGAGGTACTGTGAAGTTTTTATTGCCACTTGTTTTGTAATACTGTCCTCCCAGACACATCCCAATAAAAGGTTTATTTCGCCTCAGACCACCGGGGCACGGCTTGCTCTGCAGGGAGGGCAGGGCACGGTTAAGACCACCATCTAGGCAGCCCATGGAGCTGAGGCTCTCTACCATCATGGTGGTCAAAGGAACCAGCCATGAAATGTGGGTTCAGCCCTGCAGGGAAGGACTTAGGGATGTTGGTGGATGACAAAATGGGCATGAACCAGCAGTGTGCAATTTCAGCCCAGAAAGTCCATTGAATCCTGGGCTGCATCAAAAGAAGTGTGGCCAGCAGGTTGAGGGAGGCGATTCTTCCCCTCTACTCCGCTCTGGTGAGACTCTGCCTGAAGTACTGCGTCCAGCTCTGGAGTCCTCAGCACAGGAAGGACATGGACCTGTTGGAACGGGTCCAGAGGAGGACCAAAAATGATCAGAGGGCTGGAGCACCTCCTCCATGAAGACAGGCTGAGAGAATTGGAGTTGTGCAGCCTGGAGAAGAGCAGGTTTTGGGGACACCTTATTGCAGCCTTTCAATGTATGAAGGGGGCTTATTAGAAAGACGGAGAAAGACTTTTTCCAAGGCCCATAGTCATAGAATTAAGGGAAGTGTTTTTAAACTGAAAAAGAGTAGGTTTAAATGGAACTTAAGGAGGAAATTTTTTTACGAGGCTGGTGAGACACTGGGACAGGTTGCCCAGGGAAGCTGTGGATGCCCCATCCCTGGAAGTGTTCAAGGCCAGGTTGGATGGGGCTTTGAGCAACCCCATCTAGTGAAGAATGTGCCTGCCCATGGCAGACGGGTTGGACTAGATGATTTTTGAAGTTCCCCTCCAACCTCTAACCTAAACTGTTCTGTAATGATTCTATACAATAAGTTTGCAGGGCTGGTCCAATGGAGGGACTTAGCTCACTGCTCAAAGAAGCTGGAAGAGTGCAGAGGGTCATACATGACAGCTGTGGTCCTTGAGGTCATCCATCTACACCTTCCACAGTCCCACAGGCTTGAACAAACTGAGTATCAAGGGCGATTGAAATGCTACCAAACCAAAATGGCAGTGAGGTAGTCTGTAAGAAGAGCTGATACCTTTTATTAGATCAATGAAATAGTGTGGGAAAATGTGACAGGTGAAAAAAACCCACAAAGACAAGTCCTCAGGTATGAAAACCCCTCCTGAGGCCTGCAAGAGGAGCTGAAGAGGTAATTGGCATGGTAGAACTTTCACATCTGCATTGCAACAGGGATGGAGAATTAAGCCCATTGCCAGAGGAGGAGGGAGAGAGGACATTTAAACCCAGTCACCGTAATGGGTACAGGTTAAAAAACATGTCATCCTGGCAGTAGCTGAGACCCGTATGTCGCCCCCCCTCAACCCCATCTCCTTGCCTTCCCCTCGGAGGCGCCGAGAGCTGTCGGTGGTGGTGAGCCCCGCTCGCCATGGGGCAGGGTCCCCCCTGAGGTGCAGGGTAGGGCGGTGGAGGGAGGCAGCTGCCACTGTATGCTGGAGGGGATCCATCCCCTGAAGGGCCAGCATTAGGCCTGAAGGGGCCATGGCTACCCTTCGTCATGGGCAGGATGTGCTGGCTGCTGGGGTGGGCACAGTGCCGGGAGGAAGGGGCTGCGCAGGGTGGGATGGCAGGGCCGCGGCAAGGCCTCCCGGCGATGGGGGTCCTCCCCAGGGACGGGCTCCTGCTCCAGGTCGGCACCTCTCCAGAGCCCCCGTCCTCCCCAGCTGCCCTTGGGAACGGCGTCCGGCCAGAGCAGCTGCCCAGCATTGGCTCCCGGGAGCTTTTGCTTAAACGTCCCCCAAAATTAGCAGGTTGTGGGTAAGCGTCCGGCTTGGAAAGGAGCGAAGGCAGAGCCTCCCGCGTCGGTGTTGCACCTGGCAGAGACTTGGGAAAGCAAGGCATGGTTTAGTAAAACAAGCTGCAGCCCAGCAGCGTGAAATAAAAACCGTCCCGTAGGAGACCCTCACGAACACATTCAATTAATGCAGGCCACGAAGCAGACGCCATAGCAGAGCCTCGTTGTAGGGTCGTGCCAGTGGGCTTTAGGGGCAAACCAAACAGGGCTCCCAGAGCACAGGTCTGGGTTTGTTTCACCGGTTTTTGCCCAAAGCCTGTTTTACACTGAAAGAATTGTTATACCTCCCATTCACAGCCCTGCCAGCATATACTGAATATGCACCTGAAAAATGAAGTTATGCTAATATGTCTGACACCGCAGAATTTATTTTTTTCCTATGGAGTTTGGAAAAGCTAAGTATGATGTTTTTGAACTGATTGTTTTGAAGTGATCTTTTCACTACAATAATATTATGCTTCAGCTTTTCAAGACTCTATGTCTATTTCTAACTGATAGATTTTCCTATTTTTACATTGTTTTACCCCACAAACAGAAATTTCATTCAGGGAGGGAGCAGCACACGAAAATTATTCTTCTGTGTCTTTTGTTCTGGATACTTCACAACTTCTTTAATTGCCCTAATTATTGGATTATAATTTTGCAAACTTTAATTCCTTTCAGAACACTCTTTCTGTGCTATCATTTCTGATGAGTACTTACAGGTCTCTCTTCTTTGTAATTCTGCTTTTGTGTCCATTTAATTATAGTGATTTTGCTGACTGCCAGAGTAGCAAAGCTCCTTTCAGCTGTTCTCCACTCACCATGAGAAGAAATTCCAACAACCTGATGTAGGACCCAGCCTACCTTCAGCTAAAGACCTGCTGACGCCATAGAAAAAAATATCCTGTGTATCACTTGCCCTATTTTGGGCTCATACATTTTTCTAAAGTTCTCCTCCCTGCTCTCTTGTGAGCACATTAAAATTGAATCTTTTCAGAAGACTTTTTGCCAATTCAGCAACCCAGGTTCTGAGTGTCAAATCAGACTCCTGAGTTGGTTGTATCGCAGCTGGTCTTGGCAGAACACAAATACGATGGGTTATTCCCAAGAAGAACCTGCTGGAGAGCCATGAACTGGAAAAGCCAGCTGAGGGTAGGTGGTATCACTCCAACTGCACATAGTCAGACCGGCTGAAGAGCAGGCTCTAGAATTAGATATTTATGACATCTTTGGTCTGTTTCTACACCCACACAATTCGAAGTGAAAACACCAGGAAGATGTAGGAAGGGAAAGATGAAGACATGTCTAGAGGGAACTTGACCTCAGTAAAACCAGTAGGCTCAAGTATAAAAGAAAAAAAGCCACGTGACTCAGTAACATTTCCTAGGTGAGGACCAATTTAGTGTTTATGGGGACAGAATTAAACCAGTGATATGAAAGTCGTTGTTTCTGTATTTGTTAGAGATTTTCACAGTGGCTCAGCTGCTTTTTCTTATGCTCGTGTTCCCAGGGGCTTGTGTCAGGAGGCCACCACCAGTCCGTCCTGTACTCTCTGACTGCCCTGTCCCAAGTCAGCGTGTCTCCATGAGAGTCACTCATGAGGTCTGGTTTTTAGTGTCCTTTTGAGTATTTCCAGTAGAAAAAGCTGCAGTTCCTAAACTCATATTCCATTCAAATGGGTTTAACTTCCTCTGTTCACTCTTTTAATCTTCTTGGGCTCCTAGATCCCCCTGCTTTCCCCATGTCATCCATTTAAGAAATCTGTCCCCACGCAGCCTAATTATCCCTTTCATCTGTAGCTAAAGGGGCACTAATTACTATCCCAAACACCAGGCTGGGGAGGATGCACCACCTCTAGCACATTAAAAGACAAACTGTGTGTGAAGACTGGTGGTGTACAGTTGTGTGTAACACAGCCTTTGCAAGGAAGGTCACTGGAGACAGCCTCGCTTCTCTACCTGGTTCCCTCCATCAGGCATGCAGCAGTCCGCAGATGCTTTCACAAGTGTTTCCACACCCAGCGGAGCTGATGTTTTACTGTCAGTGCTTCTGTAAGTCCTTTAAAGCACTCTCTGCCTTCAAAGCCCTCCTGGAAACCCAGAGAACAAGCGGGGCACACTACACGAAGGTGATGCACCTTCGCCTTGTCTACCCTGGTAAAACCCAGGGAGGATAAACAGAAGTGGAGGGCACCTTTGCTTTTCTCCAGCACCTTCTCCGTGTCCGTGGAGGACCTCAGGACACATGTCAACGTGGAGAAAACACGACTTCCTGGTGTCTCTCCAAGGGTGGGGCAGTGCCTGCTGCACCTGAGGGTGCCCTCACAGCTCTTGAGGGTCTGAAGGTGGCCAAATCCTGCTCAGGGGCAGCTGCCCTGCAGGAGACCCTCTCTCTCCCTGATGGGCATTAAGTCTGTGAGTAAAATGATCCAGGCCTGCTACTGAAGTAATTGGGTTTTCTTAAGTAAAGGTTGGGGAACTGGAGGAAGAAGGAGTAAGGGTTTCTGGATTTGCCTTGTTAATGACAAGTTTGTTTTGTCAAGATACCATAGACAGTATATAATAGGCATATCATATAGGTAGTTATATATTGTATTCTATAGTAAAATAGCACACAGTGTTTGTGTGCGTGTATGTGTAGACACATACACTAACCTTCCTCCTGAGTTCAGTTATTGCCAAAAGTATTTTCCAGTTTTCAAGTGTTCATTTGTTACAATATTCTCATAGTGTGGTGCAATCAATACTGTAAGTTAAATCCAATTAAAACCTTCTAACATTCTCCTTCAAAGCCAATACTGATTAGACTAAATATCTAATTACTTTATTCCCAGATTTCTGGGAATAATTTAATTTCTGGAGCAACACTAACAAACAACTTGTAGGAATTTTTTTCAAAGGCAACTCTTGCATTTAAAAATGGGAAGAGCTGGGGCTCTAGAGCTATGCCTGTGCTGCTAAATAAAATGAGGCCAAGGACTGTCGTTGGTAACAGGGATGAAAAGGCATGGCACGGCAGTGACCACACTACATCCTGGGCTCGGAAAATTCTGGACCTGAAATGAAATGATGCGAGAGGTATATTGCAGCCCACCACGGGCTATTTTTCACAGCACCAACTTGAGAACCTTATTGCCTGAGGCTTGTAGCATGACAGCACGTAGGGGCACAGGTAGGTTCGAAGCCAGCTGTGTACAGTGAAGGGACTGAAACCTGATGCAACCTTGTCCAAAATCCTGCCAGGGAATGGTCCCTGGCACATGCTGTCCTCCTGACTTCTGCCAGGCCATTTTGTCTGTGAGCACAAGTTAACACTGGCCAAATCCATGGCAGGGGCCATGTGAATAGTGATGTGAACAAGCCTGCCCTCTGGCCCTGCTTTGTTTACCAGTACAGAGGTAATTCCCTGCTGCCGCCAGGCCCAGAGAGGCTCTGGGACAGCAGTAGGTGACAGTGCTGAGCAGACCAGGATGCTCAGGACAGCCCTGCTCCTTCTTGGCCTGATCATGGGGAGACAGAATGAGGAGACGTAAAGCCTGCTCCCACTCAGACCCAAAGCGCAGATAGCCTCCACTGCGCCTTGAACCATGGATCACTGACCCTACAATTTCATTGACCGATAGTGTTACCTCAATCTCCCGGATTCTTTTTAATCTTGGAGAAGATGGAGAAAAAGCTGTCTGTGCTTTTTGGGTTGACCTTCGTGCTTCTGCTTCTAGTTTTGTTTCTGGACGTGGATGGTCATGAGCTCCTTTGGACTTTAGAAAAGACATGTTAAAGTTAGAAACAACCTTGTTATTAATCTTAAGGGAGCACAATTTGTAGCACGGGCCAAAACCACACATATGGCTTGATTTAATGCTTTGTATTTAATAAGACTTATTTAATGTGAGCTCACGTAACAAACATATCTCAGATGAAATGTGATGAGGTAGAAATTCTCTGAAATCATAAAACCAGTGCACCACATTTATGCGCAGAAGAGACTTCCCACCCTAGAGCCCCAGCTGAAGCCACAAGGTCTTCTGCAGCCTAGCTACAGTGTCCCTGCAGTCATTTCCACCCTTCTCATGTTAGACATGTTTACCAGAAGATTAATTTCCATTAGCTTCCACAGAGAATTAATTTTACTTAACCTGCCCTTAAGTGAAAGACTGCAAAGCAGGAGACAGTTCAGTGGTTATTGTACTCAACTAGGACTACAGCTTCCAGGAATAGTGCCCATTATTTAAACACTTGCATATACTGTTTTCCAGATATAAGTTACACATAATGCACAGGTGTCATTCTCCATAGACAGTCCCTTGGGTACTTCCTTCCTGCTCTAACATATCTTCATGCTGATGCGTGGTGCCTTGGAGAAGAGGTTGAGATAACACAGCATTTCTGACTTTTTGAGGATCCACTGGTTCCTATGTACCCGAGGCAAAGTGTTTCAAAATCAACAGGCTTTCATTGGAGCCTAAATGATAAATACAATATGCTGTAAAATCACAGTAACATAGGCTAATTTAGGTTGGAAGGGACCTCTGGAGGTCTAGCTCAACCTCCCGCTCAGGCAGGACTAACTTCAGAGTTAGATCAGGTTGCTTACAACCTTGCCTACTCAGTGTGAAAATTTTTCTCCTTGCAGTTATTTGGCCTTGTCATATTCAATGACCCTTATTTGTTGGAACAGAAAATGTCCTCAATCAATCTTAAAAAACAGTCTTTAAAATTAACTTGCATAATGTAAGGTAACTTTATACCAACCTGAAAAAATATGAATTGGCCTTCATGCCTCCAGAAGTTGGTAACTGGGTAACCACCATGGCCTCGGCAGGAAAGAAGCCGCAGGGGTCCATTGCAGTTTGGACAGCATTTCCCTGGGGCAAAGATGGTGGGAAATATTTTCTGTACAACACCGATCAGATGAATCCCATGTGATGTAATGGTTCATTGGTGGTGGATTGCCACTTCTGGTTTGGGGCCCAGAAACTACACTGAGAAAAACTGTGCAAAGAACTTTCAAATGTAAGCAAAAATCAATATCAGCAAACTAATCATTATAGAATCATAGAATCGCCTAGGTTGGAAGGGACCTTTCAGATCATCTAGTCCAATCATCAACCTAACTCTGACAAAAACCATCACTAAACCGTATCTCTAAGCACAATGTCTACCTGTCTTTTAAATACCTCCAGGGAAGGTGATTCCACCACTTCCCTGGGCAGCCTGTTCCAATGCTTGATAACCCTTTCAGTGTGAAAATTTTTCCTAATATCCAGTCTAAACCTCCCCTGGCACAACTTGAGGCCATTTCCTCTTGTCCTATCACCTGTTGCTTGGGAGAAGAGACCAACCCCCACCTTGCTACAACCTCCTTTCAGGTAGTTGTAGAGAGCAATAAAGTCTCCCTCAGCCTCCTTTTCCCCAGGATAACAATCCCAGCTCCCTCAGCCGCTCCTCATAAGACTTATTCTCCAGACCCCTCACCAGCTTTGTTGCCCTTCTCTGGACCCGCTCCAGCACCTCAATGTCTTTATTCTGTTCCATTATTAAATACAACTGGCAAAAAATATTTATATTATGGCTTTATTATCATTTTATCATTTATTATCATAGTCAGTTTTAGTTGTTTTTAACTTGGGAGTATCTGGAATGTCGTATGTGTTCTTGTCTGATTTTTCTCGAGGACATCACTCTGACCTCTGTGAGTGCTTAAGTAATACCTTTCTTTAGCCAAAACGTTCATCAGATCCAGAAATTAGTATGTGCTAGCTCTACTGAGCAATCAACAATTGTTTGGAATGGTCTCGTTAAAAGTATGTGTGCAGACCATGTTCTCTATTTGCATTGTCTTGTTCTGATGACATGACTACAAGGCCTATTTTCCAGTCTTCACAGTTTCTAAGTAACTTCTTTCCTGCAAGACTTTCCTGAGTTACTCTTGGTCCCATGCAATAATGAAGCCCACACTTTGGTTAGCTGGAACAGCACAGCAGGAAGCTGCCTGAGCTGCAGGCAGCTTCTCAGTAGCTCCACTCATGGGCCTGAGAAGGCTGGGAATCAATCTCTAACCATCAGAAATAGACATTAAAAAAGAAAACAAACAAGCAAACAATGCAATGGTAAGGAATGAAAAATGCGCCGTTCCAAAATCAAGAGTTGCATTTGAATATAAGGAATGGCAGCAGGAAGGTTTTATAAACCAAAAGGTGTCCTCCACTTGGAGGACTCTTTTATGTTGTGTTCACATATGAACTGCCATATAATGAACAGACATCTTCATACTCACGCTGCTGTTTTTGCCTAGCTTTATCACATATGGCTGGTCTTAGGTAGATCTTCCTCCCATCCAAGGTTGAGCAGTCGTTGCTGCAGACCACCACACCGAGGCAGGACTTTTTTAAGATGCGAGAGTTGTGGTTGTTGGTGTTTCTCATTGCCCAGCTGCTGTGGTGCCTCTGAGCATTTTTATCCTCTGAGCTATAGATACGTTTTACGTAGGAATCTGGCCATTCTTGGAACCAGTCTATCTGTCTTACGTCCTGTGGAGAGAGCAAAGCAAGCCACATTTTAGGTTGGAGGAGAGAAGAGCTTGTGCAAGAGGCCAGCAGACCTGGTCCTCTGCTGGGTATCCTCTCGCCTGGGTGACCCCTCCATCCTGGCAGGTGATGCTAGTTGGCAGGAGAGAGCAGTGAAGAGAAGAAAGAAAAAACATAGCTCCCTGTGGCTCCCCTCAAGCCCCAAAGCATCAGGAAAGCCTGGCCAGGAGGTTCTCTCACACACTCATGGGTCCAGCTCAATGCAGGACCTCCCTGGTAGAGGAAGCTGGGGGGCCTGATGTAAAATGGCAGATACTTTCCTTGCAGGCAGCAGTCACCGCCTCACTAACTTCTGTTAGCTTTCATGGCAGAGATCCTGCTTTGCCTTTCAGGCCATTCACAGCAGCATTACACTGAATCGTTTGGTCTGATTTGGCTCGACTCCCTGGAAAAAGGGCAAATACTGACTCAGACTGAGACTATGCTCACATTGGTAGGTCTTTAGTTCTGGACTTTGGTTCGTTTTGGCCTAACTGTTGTGGAAGACTTCCATGGTGATTTTTCTGAAGTCGAAGCCAAAGAAACCTGACATCCTGGTCAGGTTTTATTTTTACTGCTATGGACTAAGCAAAAAAAAATGCAAGGACAACACTTTAAGGAACAATAAAAATAAAGCTCAATGGAAAAAAACCCAACAACAAAGGACCAAGCACACACCACATCAGTGGGTACAGTCAACACAGCAAAATACAGTAAGCTGTAAAGCACCTAGCATACCCGCTGATGGCTTTGAGGGAAAAGGTTCTCTAAGGGTACAAAAACTTCGTAGGAATTTCCTTGAAATTGCTGATCCCAGACACTGAGGGTCATTAAAGCAACAAGAACACCGACTGAGAAGAGAAAAACTCCTGTGCTCCCCCAGGAGCCATGGGACAGTGCAGGGAAGGGTGTGGAGGAAGCCTCCAGGCTGAAATGCAGGTGAAGGTGACCTTGAGGTGTTGTGCAGGGAAGGAGGCAGCCTGGGCCATGGAGGCTTTGGGCGAACAGCAGTGGCATAGCAGGGAAGAGACTGGGATCCAGTAAGAAGACAGGGTTGGGAGGTGGAAGGCAGCGCTGGATGCTGAAGGACCACAGCGGGAGGGATCTGGCACAAATACGCTGATGGGAGATGACGTTGGGATGCAGGGTGCTGTGGGCTTTCAGTGGAGAGCTTGGCTGAAATTTTTGGATAAGAGGACTAGAAAAAGACTGAAGGAGGGAAAGTTTGCTATTCTGCCTCTCAGCAAATCTCTGCAAACACAAAGCAAGCTTTTCCTAGGTGCTTATGAAAGCAGTGTTGCCTCCGTGTGGAAAGCCAGCCCGCTTGCCTGGAGCCCGACCTGCAGCGAGGCTGAGCACCCAGAGTCGCAAGGCAGTCATGGGTGCTGTGCTCACTTCTCATAAAGCACTAACCAGGGCAAAAAGCAAGTCCTGGACATCTCTAATTGTGCACCCACAGCAGGAGGTAATTTTTTTTCCGTGCTTCCTCTGCACTTCATCTGTCAGTGGACTAGAAAGGCAACGCATCTGCAGCATTGCTATTTTTCATGTATCAGCAGCTCTTTCAATAATACATTCAAGGAAAAGAGCATGGAAACGTCAATATTTGCTCAATATTTTCTAGCTTTTTGGTTAAACACTGTCCCATACCTCAAGGTGGCAAAGAGAATAAAGGCAATGAGGCATAGATAGCTGAGAAAGCATTTAAGGTCAGCGGTAAAGTGGAGATGACTGGTCAGAACTGGGTACATTTCTAAGACACAAACACATACCTGGGGAAGTTTGATGTCATTGATATCCCAACTTGTCATTTCTCCGTGACGGGAAGCAGAGTCCTCCTGCTCCATAAGAACATCATCTGCACCTTTCAGCATTTTTTAATTCCTTCTCAAAGTTAGCGAGGAAGTTTCTCCTGGCTGCTTTTGAAGTTGACTGGCTCTCAGCGCTCTCAAGCAGTTTACAACCAGGAAGCTGTTTCCTGAAGCTAAATGATAGAGAGGCTGCTCATTAAAGATAAAAATCAATGTTCTTCTGCCAGAAAAACTTGTTCCATTAAAAGTTTTGCAAGCCGGCAATGCAGTGGAAAATGTCGCTTAGAGATAGGCTGTGATGTTACAGAGGCATCGTTAACAGCAAGCAAATCGTGCCTTTGTCATCTGCTTTGTTTCGCTTGGTCTCCTCTCATACCAAGTTTATAGTCATGTAACTCTGCTCGCAGGCATTTTGCACGTCTGATCTGGCACTGGCTCAGTATTTCCAGAGCCAAACTGATTGAACATCTCAGCGGCTGTTAAGGGCTCTTTGAGTCGCTGCTTACCCATTAGACATTTCACACGCTGCACACGACAAAGGTGAGCGACAAGAGGGGACTGCTACATCATTTCAGATGAAATGGCGCTCAACCATTTCAAATACTGTTGGCATCTCTGAGACTTAACCAATTGCATGAGTGAAGTGTAGAAAAGAAGGTCGGGCTGCCTGCATTTTCCTATCTCAACAACAGACTGAAGTAAAAAAACCCACCAAGGTATGCTTCTTAAAACCAACAGTTTTTGCCTGAAATCTTGTAAAGCAGGTGGTTGCGCTATTCCGAATTTCAGTACCAGCCAAGCTTAATACCATATCCTCAGAGATCCCATGCGTGAAGGATTCTGGGGTTTTTTTCCTTTGCCAAGGAGAGAAAAGGCAAATCAGAAAATGAACAGGCCAGTTTTTTCCTTTCTGGAAACTGGGAAAGCTTCAATGGTTTCAGGAATGTCAGTGTAATTTATGCCAATTAAGGATTTGTTAAAGACTACTGAGTAGTGGGGCAAGTAAAATCTACTTGATGCGATTCTATTTTGTAGACTTTATTAAACATAATTTATTTTATTGTTATTTCTGGCTCTGCATATGCATGGCCCTTGGAAAGTGACTTAGCCTTCATGTCCTTAGTCTGCCCATTTATGAGATACCTGTGATCTTAATTTCTCATGTTATATTATCACCTCTAAAGCATGAGTTTGTGGATATTTGCAGAGCACTTGAGACATTTGGTCGTACGGTGCTCTGGCAGCATAGTCAGAGCTGTGGCTCCGTCTGTCTCGGTGGGGGAGAAAGAAGGTTATGGCAGAGCATCCCCCATGGGAAAAGACCCCACAGAGGGGTGCCGGGTAGTCAGCCCCAGTGCGCTCAGGAATTTGAACTGAGGCTGGTTCTTGGAGGGCAACTAACCCATCACAGGTTCAAATAAGCTGTTAAACCAGAGGAGAAGGGAACATCACTGCTCAGAAATACAAACGGCTGTAAGAAACACCAGGTCTTTGTATGTTCTCATATTGCACCACAATGAAGATGGACATAGTAAAGTCAGGACAGACAAAATATGAGCTGCATTGGAAAACTGAGTTGAATATACTAAACAAATGACCCTTGTGTGCTCTAAAACATGAAATGATTTGTTACATAATTCAAAATGAGAGTATCATTGCTTTTAAAATTACTTTTCAAAATAAGATGGTTTAGAAATTGATTTTTAATGTCATTCTTATTACAGAAAACAGAATATTTCTTATTTTATATTATATTGATAGAGATAAAACAATAATTAAATATTACCTTAAATATTAATGAAAGACACAAATAATTTCGTAATAATACGCACAAAAACCGAAGTTACAGAGAATCATACATATTTAGCTACTTGCAGGCAAAGGCTGAAATAGTAGCAAAAACTTTGAGCAATAATTACAGGATGATGTGGCATACTAAATTTCTGATTGTTACTTGTGTAGCTTTAATTATTACTAAAGTGTGGCAGCTTTATAAATTGTAAGGTCTGAAATATTCTTTCTTTTTCCTCTCCTCTCCTCTCCTCTCCTCNACTGATCGTTGTAGGTACCTTCCAACTGAAATATCCTCTCCTCTCCTCTCCTCTCCTCTCCTCTCCTCTCCTTTTCCTCTCCAACTTCACTTACCTTACCTTCCCCAGAACAAACTGTTCTGCTCCTCTTAGATAAAAAGTGAAAATTTAAATGTCAACATTGTATTATTTTGATTTGGAAAAATGCATGTAATAAGAAAGGGAATCATTATATAAAGAAGGAATGATGTAAGTAGCACCTCTGTTTGGCACTGGAATGTGGTGCAATTCATTGTGCTCGAAAAACAGTGAAAGTAATCTAGTTCTTCTCCTGCCCTTTGATTTATTTTTTTTTTCTTATTTCTCATAAATGCTTATCGATACAGAAGGTAAACAGCAGAGTGTAGCAGGGTTCTGGTTTTGGTCCAATGTTTAATGTATCTGTTGATCTGAAAGCGAAGAAAACAGAAAGGGAGAAAAAAATGCACAGATTGCAATTGCAATCTGAATTAATTAATTAGAAGAACGAACTTATATTTCACCCTGACAAAGTACTTCATGTTTAGAAGCTCTTATCTCTCTTACAGAACTGCTCTCAATTAACTCATGGAAGTGACTGAGGGATCCTTACAGGTAGTTCCACAAACACGAGGTGTCAGACAAAAAGCCACCAGGCTGTTGGAGTACAGAAAGACTGCAGTGAAGAGCCATATGATAAACTGTGGCATTCCTAATTCACAGACCATCACTGATTTTTCACTTAGGATACTGTGCAAAAAGGCCAGTCCTTCCCAGAAAGAGAAAGGGCTCAGGGCATAGGAAATCCATAAAAGCTGGGATTTTTTACTCTAGAAAAGAGACGTATAAGCAAGGGCACTATAAAAATGACCTAAAATACAGAAGGATGTAGAGGGGGTGCTTCTCGTTGTTTAGCTGCCCAGGGGCACAGAATGAAAACAACTGGCAAATTCAAAAGTGAGTCAAAGAAATGCATTTTTCGTTCACTATATAATTAGTATCAGTTTGTCTAATGAAAGCTATTTCCTCTCCTGACAAGCCTTGCCCCGCTTATTTCTTTAGACTATTGTGCTACAGCATTACTACTAGCATTGCTGTAGTAGGACATGAAGGGTGAACACGAGGCAAGACTGAAAAAGGGATCAAAAACATAAGAAAGAAATAACGTTTGAAGATCTGCTATTTAATCCTTAAATCTGTGTAACATCTGAAATATGTTATAACACATTTAGAAAGATATTAAGCCTTTTATTTTATGACTTATGGAAATTTTTAGCTAGCAAGGCTTAGGAAGGTTTCTTCTATTTTCCTTAGAAGTACTTGGTGTTGACCACTTAGGAAAGGGATTATCAATTTTTAAAAGAGATTATGTAAATTACCAATTTACATGAGCCCACAGGTTAAATTAATTCAATATAATCTGCAAGCTCTTATTTGGAATGACAGTCTTACAGACCATAACCACAGACAGATGTCAGGAGGTCTTCAGCAGTCATCTACGACAAGAGATCAAGGACTGGAAAAAGCCCTGGAGCCCTGAAAAGCTTCTTGCATTTAGGCTCAGGCTCTGGAGAGGGCTGTGCAACCCTGCAGGGCCTGGGGAAAGCAGCTGTCCTGCTGCAGAGGTTGCTCAGCACCAACCTTGTCTGCCAGGTTCTGCTGAAGGACGGTAGCTGGTGTCAGGAGCACCTGGATATCGGCTATTAGAGAGCGGTCACCAGATCAGGCTCCTTTCTTGTATTGTTTTACCACCACACGAAGAAGGTGCTTTTGTCAGTGCTCCCATCAGTCTTCCTTTCTCTCTCTTTGGTGTCTGGTGTCATCTTTCAGCGATGACAAACTTTAGCTGGTCTCGGGTGCAGTCGGTGACCCTTTACATGGGCTGAGTTACCTATCCTGCCAACAGCGCGTGTTTCGCTATCTTCCACGTCTGCCTTTGTGCCTTGCCTTCAAGGCACGAGGTTTTCCCCAAGACTGACAGTTCTCCCTGCTGATGGGAGCTCTCCTCCTGCCTCTCCTCCACTGCAGGCGTTGGTCGTTGCGAACCCCTCGTCCTTCTTCAGTTCCCCTTTTATTACTGCAGAGTTTCATGTTGCTGCACCACAGGAACCAAGGAACATGCACGTTTGGATGACAACTCTATTATGCCAAGGTCCTACTGATACTCCTTGTGAGATATTTCTCCGTTTTGGCTTAATGTTTTTTTTCTTTATTCAAATACATTCTATAGACTTAAAAATAACAATTTTATCTTCCAGTTCAGCCTTGCTATTTGATCAACCGTGGCAGCAGGATGAGGTAATATGATTAAACTCCCAGGTGTGGAGCACAAACTCACTACAAATAGACATGTTATTTGTAATGAGAAGACGGCTTTGGCCTATGCAAAAGCACACTGGAGATGCTGCTCATTTTCTGGAGACAAGCTTTTGTTCCCAGGTGGCCCTGATGTATCCTCAAGTTGGCCAGCTCTATATTCAACACCATGCTTATGCTGTCTTCACTGTTCAGCATCCACAAGTGAAAGCTTCTGCCCTGTGGTCTGGCTCTTTGAAAGAAAGATGGACTTATTTTGAGATGGAAGTATTTTTAAATCCTTGGTTGGTTTTGTTTGCCCTTTGTTTCTCCTTAATTCTTTTCTTGAAACTGGTCTTGTTAATGCCCTTGATATCAGAACTGGCTGGTGATCTCATATTTTTGTTCGGTTACCATATTTCTGAATTCTGGACTGCTCTGGATAAGAAGTCAGTTGTAGGTAGTGTAGTTCTTCTAGCTTTGCTGCTTCAGTCACATTCATTGAACACTTTTAATTTATTTTTTTTATTTAAAAGTTAAATTTCTTACCCCTGTCCAGACATCTTTTTTCTAGAAGTGCTCTCTGACATATTCGGACATATTCTGCAGGGTTCTCTGATGGTCACATCATATAAGACAGACACACCTACCCCATAGATTACAAACCAGACTGATTAGCCCGGAATTCACCTCAGAGCTCAAACACTGATGAATGTCTTGGGCTCTTTTTTTGTCAGGCTACAAATATGTAGTTTGCATCACTTTTGCCCTCCTGGGGTTAGGTCACTACTCGGCACAGTTTCTCAGGGTGGCTTTGTCAGACCACTTGGGAGGTGCTGTTTATTGCCTGCCTGTACTGCACAGAACAGACACGCACACGCAGACCATTGTCCCACCTTACTAAGTGGACATTAAAGTCCATCTCATGGGATGCTAATTTCTAGAACCGCTCTAACTCAACAGCTTGCAATCATCTCAGTTTTTCCTCTGTGTCAACCGAATGATACGTCAGTTGGTTGCCATATTCTTGTTTTTCATTTTCCGTTTACTTCCCTGGCCCTTTCCAGCCAGGATGCAGTTGTAGGCACGGTTTTACACATGAACTTGACGTTCACACACTTGTATCACATATGGTAAATATCTCTGCCAGGCCTCTCGGTCTCTCTTCTTGAGGAAACTGATATTTGTCCACTTGTGGGTTAGCTCCCAAGCGGCGTTCTCAGCTGGTAGCCTGGTAGTTGTATGTCTTTGTCGTGGTTTGGGCTGGGCTCGCCAATAAATGAACGACAAATGCTCTCTTTAACCTCTCTCCCTTTCAGAGAAGGAAGAGCATCTCCCTTCAGAGGAGAGGAGAAAAAACGAGCAGGGTAGTATGAATGACTTATTAAGACTATTTCTTGTCCCCATGGCAGCATTTTAGCATTGAATGCTAGGAATATATCTTTGTCTGCCACGTGAAGAACACAGATCCAATTGAAAGGTTTGGGGCCTGAGATCTTTTTAATCATCTGTTTGGGGGGCTTGAGTGTATGCTAATACATATTTTATTTCTCGGTAGCTCTTTATTAAAGCTGTGAGCTGTAATGCTTTGGCAGTGAAGTCTAGCTTTCTATTCACTTTATTGATCTCTCTAATTTTTTCTCTTAACATATCAGACGCTCTGCCAAACATGTGACGTTGAAGACATCCTATTTGCTTCCTGGGGTAAAATTCATGGCAGCTAGTCCACAAATGCAGAATCATCATGGTAATATCATAATAGCATTAATATTGGGATGCTGTGGTGGACTTAGGTTTGGATAAAATTTTGGTTTAACTTGTGCATCTTGCTGACTGTATAAACTATCTTTCCTCTTCTTTTCACTAAGGTAATGAACTCACATGCTTTAGTAGAAATCATTGGCTTCTATAGATTACTTAAAATTTTAGTTGGAATGCTTTTTGTGGTTCTTATGCTTAAAAATTACAATATCTTACTGGCAGTATTATAATGTAATCTAAAAATGGCTTTTGTTTTTGGCCATTCTGCTTTCTTATTTTGCTAGTCTTCGTAGCCTAGTGCATTCACTCATGTCATCTCTTGATCCGGCATTCAGTTTCTCATCTTGTCTTTGCAGCTGGTGCAAATACATTTAATTTTGTTGTTCTGCCTGGCGTGAACATCACATGCATGCAAAATGTCATCTCATGGATTGACACTTGCTATTGAATGTGGTGCTTTTCTCTTCCTTGCAATTCTGTAATTTTCCCTTTTGTGATTTAAAGAATGTCTAATTGCTAAATGAGTTGTCTTTCATGTCCATCTGCTTCAGAACAGGAATTTGGTATGTCACTATGATTATTGTTTTCCTTGTTCCCTCTGTGTTGTTGCAATATGCATTCTAATTTTCGCCTTGTAGGAACTGACTCATTTCTGGTATCTCTGACAGCATTCTGCTTTTCTCCAGGGTCAGGTGGTGTATCATATCTACTGAATCCATCCTCATCTGCAGGTAATTCCAAAATAAATTCCTATCAGTTAATCATGTCCTAACTTCAGAACAGCCGCTGTTTCTGGCATAATCAGCTCCTGCGGTGATCCTATATGCACACAGTGTTCCCCTTTCTGCACACTACTTTGTCTCACAGACTCAAGTCTTTAACTATTTTGGTCTGCCATACATTCAAGAATGAGAGGAACTTTTCCATAGCCTGGGCAACTGAAAGGAGCACCTTGTGGGAGAAACTGAGTTTCATTCTGGTTGCTTGCTTTGCAACAGGGCATAGGTTGCTTTCCTCCTGAGAAAGCATAGCTACCTTTCCAATTTCATCGGGCTCAGTGTCCAAGGGATTGGTGGAAATTATAACAGTGACACAAGATCAGGGTTTTTTTCAATTCTGGGAGTGCCAGATTACACTTGATTATCTAGTTGATTCCAGGTCCTATCTCTTGCTCTCAGGAGAGAGGAATCCCAGCTATAAGCCTAGGCTTGGCAGTCTGGTGTAGCCTTCCAAGATGGTTTCTGTCGCCCCTTGGAATCCCTCAGCTCTCTCCATGCCATTGGTCTCATCTGATCCAACCCAAAAAAGCTGCTCCGATATTCTCTATCCAAACATTTTCTCCTTGGCCTTCATAGCAGTCCCCAGCATCTATTTCTGCCAGTCCCTAGCAAAACTCGGTGAAGGCCAGCTGCAATTCTGTCTTATGGGAACCGGAAACAAGCCAAACCAGACATTTATGTCCACCCGCGTGGGTAGTCCCTGCCTGTACTGATGAGGTGGTAATTATTGCCTCTTTCTTTGCCAAAATTATGACCAACGTGCTCTTTTCTCATCTGATGTCCATCTATTACATTAGTGCATTTCTAAGCTTATCTCTTTCTCAAGACTGGCTTGAAAAAATCTACCTTCTCTTGAGTTTTGCCTGTCCTTGCTGTTGTATCTCACACAGGAGCAGGGCGCACAACTGAATTACTCAGGCTTCTGAGCTGGTGTCTGATGCACGCAATATCCCCATGGGCAGGAGGACACCCACAGGTTTGCTTTCCTCTACAAAAGTCCTGTGCACCCTCCTGACCCTTCCTGGTCCTAGCTGTGGTAGCCACTTTGCAGACCTTGTTTCACTGACAACATGGGTTCATATTAGGACACCTGTAACTCCAATAAAATAATACAATGGTGCAAGACAACACCTTGTTGTCTAAAACTCCCATGGACTCTACTGCAGCTAAAGTCCTCACGTGCTAACAGATGAATTTCCTAAGTGATGACAGCAGCATTGCTTGCCATGACACGTCCCTTGCCCCGCTTTCTCTCTCCGCTCCCACTCACCTATCCCCCAGCTAACCGGAGAGTGCCACAATACAGTATCTAGACCACCTACAGCTTTTCCAAATTGTTTTTCCTTATAGAAAATCAGGCAGCAAAACTAGTAGCCCGGGATGCCTGGTTTGTTCTTTAGCTCTGAGGCTGACCTGCCCTATTTTGCCTTGATTGAGTCACATTTGCAGAATGACTGACTACCTTGTCAAGCACTTATGCAACCTGAACCCCGAGCCCACTGAAAGCTGGGTATGTCTCTAAAAAGCAAGGTAGTTGGTTAGGTACTGGAAGCTGTGCAGCTGCACTACCAGGTTGCTCTGCCAAGGTTACTTAGCTCTGCTGGCTCTAGTTTTTCTGTCTCCCACTACATCGTGACATGGAGAATTTCTTTCTGCCTTTCCGCTCAGTTTGGTGGATGTCAGACCAGCCTCACTATAAAAGTCCATCCACACGAGTGGCATGGTATTGCAGGTTGTTCTGAGTCCGCGCCGAACAAACCACTGCCCTCTCAGAAGATGGACCCTGCATTTGAAACTGAATACAGTACAGTTTTCAGCGTATCTAATAACATGGTGCAGCAATGTTCTGGTAATCTGATGACATGCTCCAGTGATTGCCTACGTATCCGCCGTCAGGCTGCAGCACAAACTGCAGTGGGAGTTTAATACGTGTCACTGGGTTTCCTTACACCTCGTGCTCCTACCGGCACAGAAGGACACGCCTGTCTTTCATTTTCTCTGCATTTCACTTGACCATTTGTCCTTCATGAAGATGAACCCCAACGGCTTTTTCTGCACGGGCTGTTACTGAGCTAAAGCCTCCGGACTTGTAGCCGTGAGAGCAGCGAGGGAGGGCACCGTGTAGCACGGTCCTCGCCCCACACATCTAGGGACCTTGCTGTCGGCATTGATATGGAAAAGCAGAGACCAAGGACAGAAGGTTCGGCCTGGCGTGCATTGAAGACATGTGAGTTGTCATTACCCGCCCTGAAACCCCAGACGCTGACACCGGTTCCCCTCTTGGGGCCACCAGGAGCAGGAAGAAAACGAATGAGGAGCAGCAGCATACAGGGAACCTGCAAGGGACACCCACAGCCTGTGTTCGGCAGGAACCTCTGCTGACTATGCGGTGTTACTTATATGTATATCTTAATCTTATGTAAACATTGTACATGAGATGCTGCACACCTCACTCCAAAGCACTGAGACCAAAATAACTTAACTGCTGCTTTCTTAATTACCTTTCTTCTAGCTGCATTTTAGCTAGTTTCTTCTTTGGGGATAGTCTAATTTTGTGGCAAAAAAATGTCTTTTTTATTGTTGTTGATACATGAGTGAAAATTGTTTTTAAAACACACACACACACCCCCACACACCCCTTCCTGAATAACTGCAAGGCTGCTACGCAGAAGTTCTTGCAAAACCAGAAAGACGGCGAAAGTCAGGATGTTCTTGTCTATTCCTTCCACAGCATGTTCATGACTCCAATTCGCCTTGACAAAGGCAGCAAATTGATCTGGAAAGCTCCATATGAGGAAGTACATCTTCAGGCGTGCTGCTAAAATAGTGGTGTCCTGGTGCCTCTAACTGGCAGTAGTTTTCACACCTTCTTTGAAAGCATGCTGCCTGCACCCTGGTCAGACACAAATTCCCACTACTCCTTCGTCACCGGGTGAGTCCTCTCCTCCTGGATTGGCTACAGTGTAGTCACAGAATCATAGAATCATAGAATCATAGGGTTGGAAGGGACCTCTGGAGATCATCTAGTCCAACCCCCCTGCCAGAGCTGGGTCACCTTAGAGCAGGTTGCACATAGTCCTCTGGCTTTGCAAGTGATGATTTCCATTCTTAGTTGCTGTTGACCTACTTAATTTTGCCGATCCTCCTCCTCATTTAAAATGTAAAATACTTTAAATGCGTAAGTTTTAAATAGGTACAAGCAAGAGGTGCTCTTGCACATAAAGGTGATGTCTTCTTATCTTGCCGCTACTTTGGGGGATATTTGGGGGACACAAGATTTCTAATACGTATTGACCCTTAAGGCAGTCAAATCACTGAGATGAATCCCTAGAAGTTTTTGTACAAAAAAAAGGGAAAAGCAACATCAAGAAAAGGGGCAATACTGCCTACTGGCATTAAGAGCTGGTCCTGTAGCTTTTCTGAGGGATATGTGGAAAGTGGTGATTGGGGTTGGGTATCAGGCCTTTAGCGAGTCACCATCCCAGAGGTGGAGACTGCTGCTGTCGAGCAACAGCTGGGCTCACCAAGGCTTCTTTTTAAGCCACAAAGCTCACTTATTTGTATATAAAGGACCTGTGCAAAGGGACTTTTCAGCCATGACTATAGCAACTACTACAACATCTATGAGTCACATAACAGTGAAAAAAAAAAAAAAAAAGCAGAAACATTAAACTACTTGGAATGCAAAGTTTAAGTGGTTACTCATTCAGGGAAAGCTGCCTCTTTCACTCCCATTCAGCAAACTCTTCAAAAGGAAAAAAAAAATTGAATCAGTCATCTCGTTCAGAACAAACATCTTCTTAGGGAAAATAATCAAATAAATGGCTGGACTGGGAATAAACATCTACTGTTACGATCAGACCTGCCATGTTATCCAACACAGAGGGAAAACAGAGGACAAGATGGGAAAGGGCTTTCTGCAGGTGCAGGATGCACAATATACCCTTACACATTGCTCCAGTTCATTTTCTGTCACTGTCTTTGACAACTTACGGAGAAAGTTCACAAGGTAAAATGATTTCTAACCGCCTCCAAACCCTTCCTTGGCTAAACAGGCCCAGTAAGTATCTCCAGTTAAAATGCTGTGGGGCAGTCAGCTGCCAGTTTCAGTTTTCCTACTTCCCTTTCTTCCTTGATACCGGATCTTTTTTTTAATATGCAAACCAGAGCTTTGGCATAGTCTACAGACAGCAGAAGAGCTGGCCTGACTTTCAAGATCTTGAGAAATCAGCAGTTTCCACAGAGATGGCACAGAGGGCCCCACAGCACTGCAGATGCTCCAGCATAATTTCAGGAATTGCCATGTCTCTTGAGCATGCAAAGGGCAAATTCCCATTTGGATCGGGTGGGAACTGAAAGCAGCAATTTTGCACAAGTTTGAAAGGGACATTTATAAGGTGCTCAAGTTGTTCTGGGGGCAGATATTATCTGCTTGTTCTCAGTATTACTAGCTCCCGTTTCATGCGAGGTGCCTTCATATTTAGCACAGCTACATGAAATTTCAAAAATGTTCCAGAACTGTAAAATTTGGGAGTAAACTTTGAAAGTCACCTAAACCCACCGCTTGGCTGAATTGCTTCTTTCTGCCCCAAGCTGTATGCAGTTTGTGCCTGAATGCCCCATGTTTTTCCACTTTTGCCTTAGGGTGTAGGTTTTTTTTGGGGGGGGGGGAAAGTGCTGTGTGGTGACCTTAATAAATAAGAAATGGACACCTATGTTAGGAAAGATCTCAAAAATTACATTGGAAAGTAAACACTACACAGCAAAAATATGCTTTATACTTCTCAGTGGTAACTGAGTAAAAACCCTAAAATGATTTGGAAGTCCCAAGAACAACTCACCAACTATTTTCGGAGCGCTGAAATGAGCTGTGCGTGCTGAGATCATTAACAAGACCAAGAAAAGATGTATTCAGTGCAGTTTCCCATCTATTAGATTACTCTGCCTCTCCAGCAGTCTCCAGAGAGAGCCTCTGGCTGCTTCTTAAGGTCACTGAATCATTTCACTACAATAAGTGATCTCGCCAGCTGGAAATGTTGGAGAGTCTCCCCGCGCCTCAGCGTTGATGTATCAGTGAGTCACTTTAATCCCTGCCCTCGTGGGTGAGAACGCACTGCGCCCAACCTGCCCACTGCCCCGTCCATCTTGTTTTCCTTGTCCTCCTTCATGTTCTTTTACTTTCCTAACAGCATTAAACCGATAGAGACCTCTGTATTTTACAGTCTGTGGACAGAATGAGAAGAGAGACCCAAAAAAGCAAAACCCCACCAAGCATGATTCAGCCTCCCTTGCTCTTGGGAGTCTTTGTCTTTGCCACTCGTAGGCAATTAGAGGAAGGAGTCAGCAAAGTTCTCGTGGGGCCCTGACAGAGCAGGAGGACAAAGTGTCCTGGGGCAGGAACAAAGCTGTCTTCTGCATCACTTGAAGCTTGGAGACAGCAAGTATTGACAGTCAGGACGCTGAAAGGCGTGCCAGTTTAAGAGTAGGTGACAGGCATGGTTCGGCACACCACGTAATCAGTAACAGAAGGAATAGTAGGTCCCATCAGCCACGACTCTGTCACAGAGAAACGCGATATCTCCAAGCTGCAATCCAGCAGAGCATCGACAAAGACGACCAATGTATATTTGAGAAATGCCCTTATTTCCCTTGATAGGAGATAGGAGGCTGTTCCCTTGGTGAAACAAATTCTGAAAATATCACCTACAAGCCCTCGGTAACATTTTCCCTCCTTACCCCCAAGTGTGCAAGACATTTCTCTCCCAGCTTTGTTTTCTATTTCACTTTTATAACTTGCCTTTCTCTAAAGCTCAGTTCCCTATTTGACTGAATCCTTGTAGAAGACAGGTACAAGTAGGCAGCACTCCGTCACTAATAGGGTGACAGAGTAGCACTAGTTGCAAACCAAGCTATTGTCAGTTTTTTCTTCTATGCATTATAGCACAGGTGAGCTTTGATGTGGTCCTTGGGAGGCAAAGTGGCTTTGAATGGGTGAGTGTTTCCTCGTAGGAAACAGAGTACAGAATAAAGAATCAAAGGAGCAAACGGACTTAAGTACAACCTGCATCTTTGGTAAAATGTTAAGGTAGCCGCACAGAGACAGGAGAGGAGTAAAAGACTTAGGAAGTGAGGGTGAATTTTTCTAACAACAGGTATTAACAAAAATGGAACATACAACATCTCAAAATGAACATGGGGCTGCTTGTCCAAGAAGTTGAGTTTTTTTAATTTGTTTACTTACTGTTTAATAAGACAGAAGAAAGCCCTGTTAATTTAGCTGTGACTGTGCAAGAAATGTGGAAGTCTGAGTGACGGAGCCTGACATGAACAAAAGACATAAACAAAACACTTGAAACAGATGGCTACAAAGCATGAGCTATGACCATCACATTTTCTTGATAGCATCTTTCCTGAGCTCCAGAGAAAAGGTAAAAGCTATGCTATGTCCGGTGGGAAAGATCCAGGGTAGAAACCCCCAGAACTATGGAACACCCATTTAAGCTAGTAAAAATGAAGCTAAGTTTCAGGTATTTTGAAAATTGTAATTTAGCTCTTCTGGACTATACTCAGCTGAAACATTCAGGAGGAGAAGGCCTAGCTCCGGAGGACAGTTGGTGGTCCTGGAGCAGGACAGCCCATGAAGCATTAACTCCAGAGGAAAGAGAAGCAGGAGCCCTTTGGTGACAGCCTGCTGCTCAGGTGGGGTAGTGGGGGGAAGGCAAGGACAAGGTTGTGCTATTTGTCCTATTACTGCAAAGCTCTTTCTTTACAAGTTCAGGTTTCAAACTGTTTGCTTTAGGGTGACGTTTACTTCCTTCTCTTAATCACTCTTAGAGTTCATCTGTGCAAAGTTCATACGCTACAAACCTGTCACCGGCTTTCCACTGCAGCAGATCCTGTGCAGGCACGCTTGGCTTGGCCTGAGTCCAAGGTGCTTCACTCCACTTTTTCGGAGGAGCAAAGATATCACAGTTGCTTTCCCCCTGTAAACAAGATCTCGGATGTCTGTCTCCTCTGGCTCTCTGCACTGCCACAGTCTCAGAATAATTTGGGTTAGAGGGGCCCTCTGGAGATCACCCAGCTCAAAACAAGGCTATCTTCAAAGTTATAGCAGGCTGCTCAGGGCGTGACCATCTGAAATTTGAACATCTCCAAGGATGGAGATCCCACAGCCTCTCTGGGAAGCCTGTGCCAGTCTTTCACCACTCCCACTGTGAAGGATTTTTTCCTTATATTTAATCTGAATTTCCCTTGCTGCAACTTACGCCTTTGTCCTTTCATTGTACCTCTTGATCTTCTGCTGTGCCCCTCCAAGAAGAGCTGTCTCTTCCTCCTCTGTATCACCCTCCATGCAGCTGAGGGCAGCGATGAGGTGTCCCCTCCTTTGCTCTGAAGCTCCCTGAATCTCGGTGCTCTCTGGTAGACAGAGGACCTGGAAAGACAGATGCTTTGCCAATAGGCATCCTCAGAAATTGAAAGACTTCAGCTATCTTAAGTACAGACAAACCACTTCAAAATATCTCAAGTTGCCTAAAAGCCCAGTGGAGTCAGGGAAAAAGGTCACCCCCACTAAACATTAGTGATCTGGGTATCCAACCTCACTCAATTAGAAGTTAAACACGGGATGCTGCCTTTACTCGTTCAGTTCTTATGCTGCTAAAGGCCCGGGTAGGATTTGATCTGGGATCTTCAGTTTCAAAGGACAAAAGAGTCAATCCAGAGTGTCCTTTAAGTTTGCATCTTGCAGACCTCTTCATTTCCCCCCCAGATTACATTATTTTTAGAATGTGTTCAGTCTCCTTATGACCTGGTTTCTTCACATTATACCACGAATGATTAACGTATAACCTTTCCCTTAACAGCCAGCAAAGTTATTACAGTTCTGCGGCTCAAGCGCACTTCTGGTCCAATCATCAAATATATTTGTTATCATTATTTTGAGAGAAAGCTGCTGCACTGAAGTGATTTGATCTTTCAGCAGATGACAGGACAAGGCTTGCTTTACAGGTGGATGCTTTAGTATGGCAAACATCAAGGAGGCTCCCGGACACCTAAGACCATGTATCCTCTTTCAATTTATGTTTTAGTACTGCTTGTAGGAGAGTATTTTTGTGTTGTGTTTCTCCATAGATCACTTGGACAGAAATGGAGACATGACTTTTTTTCCATAGGGAAAAAAACACATGATATTTTCAACAAAATAACTGAAAATATATCAGCTAAAATAAATAGCAAGGAAATGTTGTCTTAGGACCTCAGTGGCAGCTGGCAATGGATACGATATTCCCTGGGGGAGGGCTCCCAGGCACTGGCCAGACCACTGCAGTGTGTGCATCTGAAGGGACAAAAATGATAGAAAAAAGGGACAGTATTTTGATGCAGGAGCAACACAGAAGGGAGAGAATGAAAACTTGCTCCCAGCCACTGGCCATCCTCGCTGGCCCCGGGATGCGCCGGCAGAGCACAGTGGTGAGGATGGGCCTGGGGAGGCCGGTGGGACTGAGGAGAGGAGGAAGACCAGCAACCATTGTCCTTCCTCTCACATTGCCCTCACACTCCACTGTATTTCAGTTTTCCCCTGGCATGGGTCTCAGCTCGTGCTGAGCTCCCATTGCCCAGGACCGAGGCCAGATGCCGGGAGAGAGGTGTTTTCCCCCACAACCCACCCAAACTGCTCCATCTGAAAGATGTCAAGGGTTAACATGACCACCAAGAGTTGCAGCACTTGTTTCAACATCAGTATTGGGATGCTATTCATGATACTCTCAACGTCAAGCTGTTACCCCCTCGATAGATATTTTAAATGATCCTGCTCAGCAAGGGCCATCAAGACTGGAGACAAGAGTTATAAGATGCAGAAGAGCTTTCAGTAAGCAAAACATTACCAGGTAACCTACCCCAGAAGGTGCTACTAGCAAACAGCAACATCAGTATATGGCAGTTGAAGTCCACCATCAGGGTTTCTCTACAGGCAAGAGGAGGAGAGGCAGCATGACTGCCAGCTGACCTGGTAATCACTTGACCCAGATGCATTTGACCCCAAGAAGCAAAACCATGCCCAGATGGTGAATACAGCCGTTTGACATAAGGCCAAAGGAATAAAGGGTTGAAGACAGAGAACATGTGCCTTAGTGCTGCTTGAAGAAACCTAGCCTTGCATCAAGCCTGAGCTGCAGCTGCTCTGCAGAGAGCAGGGATGGTTTTTGGGTGTTCATTAAGCACATGCTGCTGAGACAGACAGTAAATGCAGGCGATCAGAATGCTGATCTGGTGTTGTGTTCACATCCACGAAGAATCTCCTTCACCTTGCTGAATATAAGAGCAATTCAGTTCATGTTCTCCAGTTTCTCTTCCCTCTCTTCTCAAAACTGCCACCAGGGCTTCCTTCTTTCTTGCCCACTAGAGTCTCTCTCCTCATTAGCTTTTTATTCTGGCAGTTTATGTATCTTCTGCTTCCTCCGAATATTTTCCACTGAACCATGTTCCCTCATTTTTTCCTAAATAGCCCCCTGCTTTGCTCAACAGAAAGGGCCAAGGGTGGTCTTGCCCCAGTGCTCCAGCTGTGATCTCTGGACAAACTGCAGGACCTCGATTACCATCAATGCTAATTAACAGAAACAAATCCCTCACCATGCTGAAGCTCACTCTTTCCGTACATTTACTCACAGGGGAGCCAGTCCGATCCGCACAGCTCCGGGGTGTCAGAGCAGGGAGGATGCTTTGCTCTGTAATACAGAGGAGCTGCTGTCCTACCACCACCCTGCCCGCTCCTCCTCCAAGGCCAGGATTTTTGGGTTTTGCTCACCCAACTTTATCTAGTAATAAAGCACGATAAATACTGTATACTACTAAATAATTATCAGCCATTTGTATGTGCTGGACAGCTGGTGTTGTGTTATGTTAATAACCATTACAGGTTAAGCTTTAATGTAAAAATACATTTGATTTGAGATTTAGGCTGAGTTTACTGAGCTTGTTCTTTTTTTTCTTCCCTGCCTAAGCGCATTCATTTGCCTCTACGTATAAAATGTTCTGAAATAGTCCTGGGTATCCGCATGCATAGACCCACATTCTGATAATTTTAATCTAAACAGCTCCTTTTTTCCCCCGAAAGCCGGCGCTCCCAAGGTTATTTGTGTAATCAAGGTCAGACGCATTGTAAAAACCACTACGTAGGATACGCTTGCTTTTCATCTCTTCTTCCTTTATGATCCCTGTTTCCACACTAGGAAAAGCTCTTGATTACAAATTGGAGTCTTTGCAGCTGTGAGATAAAGGGCAACATGCTGTTTTATTCTTGTCTCTGTTATGCAAAATTAATTATACTCTGATCACCCGTACTACTAGGAACTACTGTGCAGATGTTTCTGATACAGGACAGGAGTTCTGTTTACCTAGTACTTGCCTTTCTGCCTAGTCCTCCGCTTTTTGAAAAGGGGGTAAATGTGGTCTTTGAAGAACGCCCTACAGTGCAAGGAAAGAGTCTCCGGCTGTGAAATCTGTACCGGAGTGTAAATATTTACACTCCATCCTCGCTTGTACTAAACGCTGGCATATTTGTCACTGGTGTGAGCACCAGCTTTCCATGAAACCTTCTGGTCCCACCGTGCAGGCAGGCACCAGGCTGTCCCCAGCTGTCACCTCACAGGTGCCACCAGGAGGGCATCGGTTTCTTGTGCATCCCCTCGGGTGCACGGCCCCGGTATATCACCCCCCCCCTCCCCGACCCCGCTTTTGGGTGCCCGGCCTGCCTGATGCTCGCCCCGTTTACCGGGTCTCACGGCCACCTCCTCCGCTTCCCCTCCTCCGCCAGCTGTGGCCGTGTGCTCTCCCCCTTCCCCCCCCGGCTCCTGCTCAAGCCGTGCCCATCAGTGGGAGCTGGGGTGAGTTGCACTTGAACTTTGGGGGATGGCTGGCAACACAGCCAAAACACAGTCTGCGGCGGGGACCTAGATGCTTTGCTCCTATGCAAATATGACTATAAGTCAATTATCTTACTCTGTAAATAGGGGACAGCCCGAGAGCCCTTTGAGCTCTCCTGCACGGCAGCGGGCTGCACGCCAGCATCTCCCCTTGGGTGGGGACGCTCGCTTAAGGTTCTGCTCCTTGATGTTGAGAGATTCCTTGCTGCAACAGCTTCTCTGTAAGTGACGAATAGCATGCTAAACTTTGAAATCTTAGCTCAGTGATATAAAGGGCTGATTGTGCATATCTAATCCTTTAGACATAAACCGTTGATCAAGTCTGGGACTAGGATCGGATCCATCCGCACCCAGACTCCTCTCTGAGACAGGTTTTAGAAAGCCAGGGGGTCCTTTCTGAACCTCGCGACTCGACGGGAGGGTCTCCCTGACAGCTTGTCTGACCCTGGCCTCTATGTAGTAAATAATCACGTGTACCTTGCCATCGAATCTCATAAACCACTGTCGCACTCACGACTAACTTTGTTAAATCACTGTTTTATATTAATAAATATTTCACTACTTCTCTCTTACGAGTGAAGCTAATCACTACGCACGTGACACCCGCAAAGCTGACATTGCTCCTGGGTTTAACCAGACCTGACTTTTGGAGGAACTTGGTTTGAAATCCCAGTGCTCAGTCACGTCATTCTTCGACCTCCTTAAAATTGTCTGCGTAAGAGAAAAAACACCTTTACAGACGCTGCGTAGAGCTGCTCTCTACACTTTTGAAGCCAGGAGGCAAAATGTAACATAGTTGTGTTTCAGTTTGGTTTTTTTTGGTTTTGTCTGTTTGGTTTTTTTTGTTGTGGCATTGTGTTGCCAAGGTGGGATGGATGGCTTTTGCTGGGGAGAGGTTTGGGGGGAGGGTTGTTTGGTTGGGTTTGGATTTTTTACCTTTACTTTATAAAGTAAAATCTCACATTGACTATCATTTTTTCTAAGTGCTCTGGCCAGCTGGAGCCAGGTAGTTGGCCCCACACTTTTGGGGATTTCAGAAAACCTTGTATCTCGCTCCTTTCTGACCAAACAAGAGTTAGTTGTTAATTAGTCTGATTTTCCTGTGTTGCAAAGGAACTTTAGGTAAATACTGCATATTGAAAAAACGTTGACAAACCATGCAGAGCATCTACCATCAAATGGCCTGGTCCGGTTTCAGGAGTTCCCACTCATTTCAAAATTGACTTGTACAGCTTTATAACAGTGGGAACGGGCAGGAATTCTTCCCATTTACTGAGGGTGGAAACCAGAGTCAGATGTAAAGACGACTTCTTAGCTCTTTATTTAAACTTCTGAGGACGGAAGGGTCTTTTTCATGATGATTTGCAAAAAATCTGAACAAACAATTTAAAAAGGAAACAAAGCTGATAATAGTTAGCCGATAATAGTTATGCCATCTGTATGCATGGGAGGTATTTCCTGGTCTTTTCGGCAAACTCATCACTATTCTACTGAGCAAAAGTGCATTTGCATCAAAGATGTCTCTAGTCTCCAGTAGCTCAGCACACCAAGAGCTGCTCTCACTCTCTCTCCCAACCCTGAGCAAAGCAAATTGATAAATTAACAAAAGACCTTTCAGAGAGGCAATCCTTTCTAAAGGTACAGAAACATGTCAGGAACTTAGACCCAGAAAGGCCCTGAAACACCGAGACCCTATTGATTTTAAAGGAAGCAAGGTACTTAGGTAACTGCATAGGCTACAGATTTCTTTTTTTCTTTTGGAAAAGCTCCTATTTCTGTGATGTGAGCTGAGATTCTGATTTCCTACAACAGGTAGTAAAATTGAATTAGTAGCAGTTAGTAAACATTTGGCTTCTGGTGGCAGATGGAACAGTTCATGAAGACATGCCGCCCGCTTGCTAAATGGGATGAGACACCATATGTCTAATCAACCACACCAATACCACGACACCTTGCTTCAGTATCCGTGGAAGAAATTTCACTTGGTTTCACTTTAAATACTTCTACCAGGTAATTTATCGTCACATAGCATTACCTCTGGTGCTGCTAATCCTAGAGGGAACGCTGTGAATATCCACTTAGACAAGCCTAAGTGCAGTTGCGCCACAGGGGTTATGCATTCCCCATTACACCAGCTCAGGAGCAGCAAATGCACAAGTTCAGGCAACTCATATAGGATTGCATTTTTAGGTCAATAGATTCAGTTCCCTTTAAGTTTTACCTGTTCCTGAATGAAATACAACCAGAACAATTTTGCATTTCTTGCTGTCTCACAGCTGGACCATCCCTGTTTGAAAAGCCAGGGCTCCAGCTGCCTCTGAAAAGTGTGAGGCAAGTCCTCTCATGAGGAAATTTAGGACCTTTCTGCAGACCATGGGCTTCCTCCACACATGGTGCCACTGTGGTACCTTCCCTCAGCAAACAGGAGGTTCCCCCACTGCCTTTAAAAACTTTCTAAGAATTATGGGCCAGATTCCTGGGAAAGGTGTTGCTTTAACATGAGTTAGACTTGGAAGACACAAGGTTGAAAAAAAAAAGCAATTGCTTCACTCCGGGGAGCATGTTTTCCCAGACTACAGGAGCTCCAGCTGTACCACAATGGCTGATGCCCTTTAGGCTATGCTTTCTGGTGCCATGGTATCTCGTGGCCTTTGATAGATCTTCCTTACAATCGAGGAAGCTGCTTTCTGACCAAACTGTTGGATTGGTGAGAGGAAAAAGTGCCCTCATGGGGTGGGGTGACCTTGACCAGCTGCCAGACGCCCACCTAGCTGCCCTCTCCCCCTCTTCAACAGGACTGGGGTGGGGTGAAATGAGATGAAAAGCTTGTGGGTTGAGATAAAGACAGGGAGGTCACTCACCAATAATCATCATGGGCAAAACAGATTTGTGGAGAAATAATTTAATTAATTACCAATTAAAATAGAGTTGAATGGTGAGAAACAAAGACAAAAACTAAACCACCTTCCCCTTACCCGCTTCTTCCAAGGCTCAGCTTCGCTCCTTCATTCCCAACCTCCTCCCTGCTCCAAGTGGTGGTGGGGGGGTTTGCAGTCCGTAACAGCTCCTCTCTGCCATTCCTTCCTCCGCATGATCCAGCATGGGTCTTTCCCATGGGCTGCAGTCCTTCAGGATAAATTTGCACCAGCGTGGGTTCTCCACAAGCTGCAGTCCCTTCAGGGCATGTCCACTTGCTCCACCATGTGGTCCTCCACAGGCTGCACTGTGGACATCTGCTCTGGTGTGGTCCTCTCCACAGGCTGCAGGGGAATCTGCTCCAGTGCCTGGACCACCTCCTCCCCTCCTTCTTCTCTCACCTTGGTGTCTGCAGGGTTGTTTCTAACACTTTTTTTCTCACTCCTCTCTCTGCTGGGCAGAGTTTTGCCCTTTTTAAATATACCTTCACAGAGGCACCAACAGCTGCTTTTTTTCAGAACACAGAGCGGGACACCAGGGAGTCCCATCCCCATGTCCTACAAGCTTTAGAAATGGCCAGTGCCCCATCTTCAAGCAATCCCCCAGACCTCCACGCTGCTCTTGTGGGAAAACTGCTCCAGAGCCGTATTCCACTGACAAAGGCCCTCTTCCAATTTGTAGCCTTTTTACTCTTGGCTAGTTTATACCCATCTGTTTTGTGTCAACACAATTAAAATAGTTCATTTTCCTTCATGCTGTCTGCTGTCATGATGTCTGTGTAGGCTGCGATTACATTCCTTCTCAACCTTGGTCTTGCGGCACCCCAATTTTGCAAGATTTCTCCATTTCTCTGACCATCCCAGTAAATCATCTTCATGGCTGATCTTTTATAATCAGTTTTCTTGAGAGCAGGTGACCACAGTGGGGGGAAAAACGTGTATTCATCAAAAGGCGGTCCCACCAGAGCCTCAGCCTCACCCTCCCGCTCTAGCACATTCCTCTTTCTGCTAAAAACATACCAATTAGCAAATAAGATTTTTTTTCCCCCTCTCTTTCCATAGTAGCAGCTCTAAGTTGTTGAACAGATGATTCTCAGATATCTTTCCTTCCCTCCTCTTCAGTCATTTCCAACTAAAACTCCCACGGAAACAGCTGAAATTCTGTTACTGGTCCCCAAGGGGGATTTAGACTAATCCCATGTCTCTTACTCCAACCATCAAGGTCATCTGGCTGTTGCTGTAGGATACATAATCTTCCTTGGCACGGACAGTGCTTCCTAATGTTGTCATCTGCAACCATCACTGCAAATATTCCTACTTTTTATACCAAAGTCATTACTAAAACATTATTAATGGACTCTGTTCAAGCTGAAAGCACTGAAGACAAACCATCTTCTCATCAGTTTGACCCTTGCTTCTCCATAGATCCTGTTGCTGGTCACCACACCCTCTAGTTCAGATAATTCTTTCTGAGATTAAAAGAAGTACCTATTCCAGATGGACGGAAGATGTATTTCCTTCGTCTATACAGTATTTTTTATTAAACAACAATATGGGTAAGTGAGGTGCGATCACTTCCAGAAAAGCTGTTACATTTTCTCCCGTTTTCTGTTTACTTCCTTGTACTCAATGATTCTTCCCATTTATTCTGAAACCTTTCATCATACTGAAATCAGACTATCAGGTTACCAGGTACCACTTTTTACATTCTTCCTATAGAAAATGTAGTATCTACATTACATATCCTTGAAACACAAATTTCCTCCTTCTCCACATCCCAGCTTGACAAACAAAACACAATTACTTTCCTTTTTTTTTTTTTTTTAAATGGAGCTTTGTTTTTCATTTCCCCCTTTTCTGTTTGAGATGATTTTAGCACCTTTGACTTCAAATATAATGCTTCTGCTACTGCCATGTCAGGGGAGCCCCTGGGAACTTATCTTCCCCTGCTCATCCAAATTTGCTCTACTGAAATGGAGAAACATCTGGATCTTATTTTGTATATCCCTCTATTTAAACTAAATGGATTGAAAGTTGAAAATTGAATTCAAGTTTTCTTTTTAAACCAGTTCTTGCAACATCCTGATGACTACAACTAATCACCTTAGTTGGTTCAGTAACTCTTGGCAAGCGGATGGCAGTGGCAATGCAAGTGAACCTTCTGCACCAACACGACTCTCAGCAGCATTGCTCTAACATGAGATCTCTATCCATATTTTAGTCACCCCCTGCACTTCTTCCAGGGGATTCCCAGCAGAACCCACACTGTCAGTTTGGCCTCTGATCATGTTTATACTTTTCTTCAGCATCTAGCTTACTTTTACACCTCTTTTTTGAATAACGCATACCTTTTAACAACAAATATTCCAGTCTCATACATCACACACACACGTTTCTATCAACTTACGCCTCAAGGGAGCTACCAAATATCGAAGGCAGAGGCAACCCCCAGAACAGCTCTCCATCAGGTTTGGGGCTTTGGGGGTTTCTTTGCCCCAGTTTTGGTGGCAGAAGTCCTACCAGAAGCTCCAGCACTTACTTAATATCTGCCTTGCATTAAGTAAAATACACAATCCATCACAAAGAATTCCTGGGTTTCCAGAATTGTTCTCTGCTTTTCCATTACCCTCTGCCAACTCAGGAATCCCAGTGCCTGAGTGACCTCAGCCCCAGGGGTGGCTTGCGCATCCGTGACACAGCACTCGGGCTCTTCACACCAGGACCACTGTAGGAAAGGCTACGTTCTGGGTATTTGAGCTTACCTACCCCATTCACAGCTTAACGAAAGTATTCACTTCCCTCTCCATCAGTGCATGGGAAGGGATTTGATCAGCTCATGAGCTGAGTGACATCTTAACCCAGCAGTCCGAAGCTCAGTCAGTCGCTCTTTGCAAATAGGTACCGAAGTGTGGTTGGTGTTTACTACAGGCCACCTGATCAAGGGGAACCTACTGATGAAGCCTTCTTCCTCCAGCTACAAGAGGCATCGCGCTCGAAGGCTCTCGTCCTGCTGAGGGATTTCAACCACCCGGACATCTACTGGAAAAGTAACACAGCGAGCTGTAGACGATCCAGGACGCTCCTGGAGTGCCTCGATGATAGCTTCCTAAGACATGAAATCGACAGCCCTACCCGAGGGGATGCCATACTGGACCTCATAATCACCATTGCCAGTGAGCTCACTGGGGATATCAAGATTGGAAGCAGCCTGGGC
>VYZM01011192.1:137477-167472 GCA_013398915.1 Dromas ardeola | reverse complement strand
ATTATTACTAGTACAAATAACAAATACCTGGGTCTGAGAGGTGGTGTGTTAAACTCTCTCTACCCTAGAACTTACTCAAGAATCTACCACTGGAGTGTAAACGGCTTTAGTCATTGTAACATAAATGAAACAAAACATCCAGTGTCATTACTGCCATATTACTAAGAAAAGATGAAATCAGATTTGTAACTTCCAACAGTCATGAAGGGGTAATATTGACTTGCCTCTAATATTAACAGAGTCTGTACAGATCAAAATATGTAGAATGAGTGCAGTTAAAAATTGAAATATTTCTTTTGCTTCTCTAGTAAGTATCAGAAGTATTAAAATTCTCTCCTTTACAGTACTTAAAAATAAAACACTGAAAATCTTCCCCTTGGTAGGCTTTCCAAGACATTGATGTATAATGTGTCTAGTCACTGCAAGATTAAAAAGCCTTTCAAATAGCGTATAATTTAGCAAGAACAAAGGAAATTAGAAATAGATTTTTACCTTATGAATCTGAAGAAATCAGTAAGATACTTTAAGTGAATCCCTCTACAGGAACCTTATTGATTACCGGAAAGGCTTTGGCTGCATCATACAAAGAATCAGGGTAGTAATGCTTGAAGTGCATTTTTCTAGCTCACATAAGCATATTATTATGAAATTTGTTTGAGAAGACACAAAATAAAAATAAACAACCCTTCCCCCCATGCGCACAAACCCCAGATAAATTCTGACTGGCAAGAGATATTTAGGTATATAAAATATGAAAAAATAAATTTACTTTAAGTATAGTTTTACTACTTGTACTGAAGTCTCCTAAGATTCACATTTAGCAATTTGAGCATCTCAGCTCATGGACAGAAAAATCAGCATAAAGTCCACTGTCAGGCAGTAAAAGGTAAAGGAGCCCAGTGAAACCATGTGTACCTCCTTATCCTGGTATCTGAAGATAAAACACTTTTATTATCTTCTGTACTTTAATGGTTGCATTTATGTTGAAGAAAGGAGGAAAAGTATCTTCTGGGGAGTTCAGAAAATAAGAAGATGTGACTAGCTTTAGCTAGTTGTTGCAGTAGAATTTGGACAGGACACCATTATAGGCATTTAGTTGCCATTATTAGTGCCTGCAAATTAATGTCACAGTAGATAGTAAGTATACACTGAAGCAAATGAATTATTGTTTGACCTGCATTTGGGTTTCTTTTCTCTGCAGAGTTCTTCTGAGTTTAATACATGAGTTTTGCCCCTAATTTGAGTTTGGTCGACAAAAAGTACTAGAAATTGCATGTTGATATTGTTTGGACTCAAGCCGATCAGTTCGTCGAGGAGTGTAAGGTAGATCACAAAGTAATAAAAATAATTCAGAAATAACAGAAACGCATCGTATTAGTTCTTAACTTAAACACACTCACTTTAGACCTAATTTATTCACTCTCAGTAATTTCTTGCAAAATTATGAGAACTCATCACTAAACTTGCATATTTTCAAAAACATAATTACAACAGCAACACAGCTTAAGATTTACTCCATTAACAATATTTAGAATGCTGTACTAACTCTTACAAAATACCAGCCCACAAGGTTCAATGAAAAATGGGTCAGTGGAGTGGTATGTATCACAACATGCCAGGAAAGATGATAAATAATTTTGGCTAATAGATGTTCTTATAGACCTGAGGACCAATGAGGCCAGAACAACTTATCTGCTTATAATCACCTGAAGTGGTTGTTTGTCAGAATATGGAGCAATGTCTAGCGCTCTTTGACTTAGAATAAATCTCGTGCTGGTTTTCTTCAAGAAGCATTTGGTTCCTATAATCAATATTTAAAGAGAATAAAAAACTAGCAATCACAGTACTTGTAAATTTGTAAGAACTGACAACAGCATCCATTGTGTTCTGTTATTGTATCTCATAATGTAAGGTCTAATTTGTTAGGGGAATGCTAACTCACCAACTTAAAAGGAGTGAGTTAAATTGGTGTAACGCTTAATTTAAAGCACTTCCCAATGTGTGTATGTAGCCTTGCCTTGAGGATCAAAAGTTGCAACAATAATTTAAAATCGCAACAATCCAAACGCATCTCCAGTGCAGACTTTAAATGGAAGCCATCATCTATCCCTTTGAGTTATTTTTACTATTCCATAAATGCCTCAACAAGTATTCCTGTATATTAAATTAAACACATAAATAAAATCAATAGATTTTTACATTATTAATTTAAAATATCAAAAAATGGAGAGTCAGTTCTATAAATAACCAGGGCAGAGAGTTCATATTCCTTAACTTATGAATTATAAATCACAGTTGTAGAGCTTAGAGGTACAACACAAAGAGAATGGACAACACAGCTATTCTTCATTTCAAGACTAAGCTACTGAGAAAACCCAAGGGACTGACATCCACGATTATCTCCAACACATCATTGTAACAATATCAGAGTTTGTTGGGTTAGCCTTCACATTTTGTGGATAATAACCAAGACTTGACTTGATATCTTGAGAATAGATATTCTGAAGTAGGTCGTACCTCACATCTTTCATGACTGAACCCTTCAGTGTGGTTTTCACAGAATAGCCATAACATGTGTTAAAGTTGTGTGTTATAAAAGGCTGACATGGGTTTGCTTCCATTATCCTTTTGGGTACCATCTTTAAAGGTGTGGAAAGCAAGAAAGTAGAACTTTTAGCTTGTAACACTTCTCCCTCTGTCTTCAAGGAGAGTTTATAGGCTGAATACTGTTTTGCTCAACGGAAACATGAACATAAGAAGCGCATTATGGGTTAGCATCATTAGAGTGGTTTTGAAGAAGGCTCTTCTTTATGCTTTTTCTTCTTTTACCTTCAGAAAGTACTAAGGGCTTACTGTAACGTAATTTAATAAAACCTGTAGTTACCATGAGTTATATGGATTATTTCTTTCTTTTTTTCTCATCTTCTATTTCTTATCCTCTAATCCAAAGCATTAAAATTCAACAATGATTAAAAATGTTGCACCAAGATATTGTAGCTGAAAGCAGCACAAACTTCAAATAATGGCAATTTACATACTAAGTTAGGTAGAGACAACAAAAAAAACCTCATAAATTAATGTCTATATCATTCTGGCATGAAGATGGGAGGAATCTGAGTCAGCATAACGCTTTATTTTGCCCTGAGGAAAATTAAGGTCAGCACCCCAATGCTCAGTTTCTAAACCCTGTATTATACTTGTGGCAAAAAAAATGGCACTTTATAACCAACATCAGTAATCCTAACTATCAACACTTAAAAGCAATTGTGTTAATGAAAGATTCTGTGCATAATGTTTATTTATTTTGTTATATAAGGTATTAAAACATCTTTCCCAAAGTGACTTTGTTAATACGCAATGTATCCTCTTTTTATAGCTCTTTCAGAGGCAATTGTTTTGATCACGAGAGGAGATGTTTTTAATAGTGGCACAAGTGTAATGGGACTTTAGGCAGCTATATGACAAGGCTCATTAACCCCGTACAATACAAATATTAACATACTACTAACTGAAAAAAAAAGTTAACTGTGTGGTACAAGAAATTAAAGAAAACACAGTCTAGCACAACTGATAAATTCTGCTGGAGTACAAGCTTTCCAGATATCCCAACTATTTCTGAAGTATCAGACCTTATATAGGGTGACAAAGTTCAACTCATTCCTTTCTCACTTCCACTTCAATGGCAGACTTCTTTCCTTCTCCAAAAAATTGTCTTTACTATTTTTTCCTAGTACATAATACCTGTCTCTAAGTCTGAAGTTGAAATTGAAATTACATTTTGGAATAAGCCTTAGCAAACAAGTGAAACCACGACATTCAGTTTTAACACATATACAGTTTTATTCAGGAATTGTTCAAATATCTAAGGTCTATTATGTTAAATGGTCTTTATGATGTCTTCAAATGTCAGGAGTATTCAGACTAGTCAGATGCTAGTGTCTGAAGATGCCATCCATCAGATTTAAGAGTCTAAAGAAAGAAACAAACAAAAGATCATAGCCTCAGTTTCAGTTTCTTTTGAGATTTATCATGCTTCCAATTATTCTTGGCTCCCACAGATTTCATTTTGGGGAACAACAGGAAAAGCTGTAATAACTGGACTGTAATTAAAATGCTGTGAGCACAAAAAATAACAGTAAAATAGAAGGACAAAAACTTCCCCTTATGAAAAGTTTCATACTGTCAGAGGTAGTCTTCAAAGACTTCAAGCCTGAATTCAGGAAAACAGATCTACAAAAGAGACCTACAAAGATATTGTCATTTGGCTTTGAATGACTGAAATCACAAGGAACATTTCCTTTGGTCAGCTCAGAGGGAGAGACAAAGGAATGAAAACAAACACAATATTCAGAGTAGGAATAGGGAAGAAGTACAGCCGTTGCACAAGGCCCTCGTGGAAACTCCAGTGAAATGCTCCGTACAGTTCTGAGTACACAAGGAATTCAAGCTGGGACATGAGTCAGGAGGGAAAGCCACTGCAGGCAATCTGATTCACAAGAGGAGGTTTCATCTCTAAATGGATGGAACCTGCAGATGAGATAATAAGCCCTGCTGAGATTTTACCTCTCCCTTCAGAAACGTTTATGGTATTGCAATACAACTATAAAATGTTAACAATTCTAAATAACAGACGTTTATTTGGATGGCTAATTTTAAAAAAAATGAAACTTTTTCCTGCATGGCATTTCTTGGTTCTTAGCTAAAATTTTGCATATGCAAGGTAAATTCCTATTCCATCACTGAGACATTATTACACAGAAAACATGACTCTAGTGAGTGCTGTAGCAGAGCATTCTCTTCAGCATAATTACACAGAGAGAGCCTCCTGTTTTGCTCAGTAGAAACAGCACCAGATTGAGAATATTGAGTAGAAGAAACCAAGTAGAAGGTGGTAGCAACTTGACCATTAAATGTATTTTAAAGGCCCCCTCCAACATGCACATTAAGTAAAAATAATAGCATTAAGCGGCACAGCCTTTTCCTGAGACAATTTTGAGAAACAGACAGACTCTTAAAATGAATTAGACCAAGTTTACATAGTGAATTAAAGAAAATAAATTTTACACTTTTTTAAAAAGCAAGTGAAAACATGAGTGCTTTTGAAAGCAAAATAAGCTTTTCTGTAACTCTCAGAGATCAGACCACAGCTGATTCCATGGTTCAGAAAGACTGGAGTACCACTTCTGAGCAATATGATGGGCCTACAGTGAAAAGGAAGGCTATTCCATACAGCAACACAACATTTTATTGAAAATTCAAAAATGATGTCATTTTATTAAAAATTCAAAAGTGATGTCATTTTATTTAGGAAAAAATTCATATTCCATGACATAGAAAATATGCACCCTGAGAGTTGAAAGAAAATATGCACCCTGAGAGTTGAAAACTGAATGTTATCAGGGTTAAGAGAAAAGAGTAAGCATTTCATATGTAGAAGAAAACAGTAACAAGCATATCAAAAGGATTACCAAGTATTAAATTCCATTTTCTTATGGCACACAATGTCATATCTTTTAGAAGAGGATAATAACGATTCACTTAAGAAAATATTATTTTGCTAAGTAAAACTGGAAAAGAGCGAAGACACGTTAACAGAAGACATCTGCTGAGAACTCAAGTGGTACTAAACAGAAAACTACCAATTCAAAATTCAAAATATTAGTAAAACAAGTTTCAACGCGTAAAACTAGGAGACATTGCAGGTGTCTGTGTTTTCTGATGATAAAAGGGAGCTAATGGCACTATGTCCTCACTTTTATAAATGTAACCTCTTTCATCTAAAATCTATCTAGAATTAGCCATATTTTGCACAACTTGTACTGAAGGCTTATCTACAATCTCATTGCTCCAGTGGTTCCTGAGGTCTATTATACCCATTTGTTCTCATGCCAACATTATTTCTTAGCTCAAAACAATACTGTCAAGCATGGTTCCTCCTGTCCACACCCTGCATTTTTTCAAAACGAGTATATTCTCTCCAGATATTCATCTCAGTACACTCTTTAAGGCATGAAGGACATTATAGCTCACCTCTCTTAGCGTTCATTAATAGCTGGAAAATGCATTCACAAAATCAGTTGTTGTGATTCGGCATTGAAACACACCCATATCTCTTAGTCTGGATGCTCAGAAATTAGCAGTTCTTCCTTCCCAATGACAAGTAAGTTAAATCAAACAGAATCTGTGCAAAGGCATAATGGGAAAATACCACATCAAGCTGAAAAACTCAAATATGAGTAGATAATAAAACCATCCCCCAATAAACCTGACCTTCACTCTCCTGTTGTACATGACTGGAGAAGTAAATACCCAGGGCTCCTTCCCACTGCTAAGTTTTTACCCACCTTAAAGTTACTGTTCATCCTCTGAAAGCCCAGCTGTGGGGAACTAATTATAATTGGCTTCTCCTTGAGGGCTGTACAGTTTTCAGGAATTTTACTACAAAAATGAAGAGAACGGGTCAAAAGAAACCTCTGCAGAAGGAGCTTTTAATCCAGATGGTTGTTCAGGGTGGCTTACACATGCACAAGGTTGTGTCAGTCCCCTCTCTGATGCGTGTTATGATCTTTCTGTTGGCTACCCCTCTGGCTGTTTGACCCAACTCAAGACATTGTATCAGTTTCTTTTTTTTTCTTTTTTTTTTTTTTCCTTCCCCCTAAGCGTAAAAAAGAGTCAGTGACATCTAGTAACTTGCACTGCATCTCATTGGTGTTTTTCTTTTGATCACGTGTTGGTCACTTACTTCTTTTTCACATCTTAGTCCAGCTTAATAACCTAGAGGTTTTTATTCTATAGTAAAAAAAGACCCCAAGTCCACCACCAGCAACAAAAAACCTCCCCTCCAACCCAAATCAAAACAAAAAAAACCACCACATATTTTATAATAGGTTGGGAGTTTTGTACCGGGTTTCTTCTTGCTAATTAAGGGTTTTGTCCCTAGAAGTACTTTCTGTTTCTTGAAGTCCATCTCTTTCTAAGGGTGGGAAACCTTTGCATATCTTTTCATTGAAACATATTTTTTGTATTGAGGAATTAGAAGTCTCCTCTTTCCAAAAGGGGAAATTTTCTTTTACACAAGGAAAGACAAGCATCCAGGCATTTGGCTTCCTCTGTTTTGGAGCTATTTTCTCTCTGGAAGAATCTGGCACTCCATAGATTTACAACAGAGGAAATTTGCTAAACATGTGCCCCTTTTAAATCTTGGGTGGCCCTGAGACTGGTATACAGACAATCAAACAGCAGATCATACTCACCTACACAGAGCCACCACATCAGTTAAACTACTTGATGCACCATATTTTCACAGAATTTATTTTCATTATTATTACATCTCTTTGGAGAGTACTTTGAGAAGCTTAGTTTAATTTACTAAAGGCTACTACTTTTCTTTTTGTTTTCCCCCTGAAAATGCTAAGTATAGGAGAGAGACCAAAGGGAAAGCTAGAACATCTGCTCTAAGCGGGGACTTACCATCATAGCTATAGACTGCCAAATGGAAAGAAATCCAGGAATAACTATTTACCCAGGAATTTCTTTCTCTATTCTTTTTTATTTTTTCCTCTCCCAAAAGCTAAGTTTTTTACCCACAATAAAGGATAGAGGGTAAAAACAAGCAAACAAAACCTACCCACAAGCTAAATCGTTATTGCCCATTAATTTAATTCAAACTTCAAAATCTTGTAGCCTACAATAAAGTGATACAGTTTAAACAAAATTAGATTGGTGTCTAAACACTGAATCATTTATGAGCACATTACATAAATATATTTACATTTTGTACTACATTTTTTGCATTTGGCCTAAAATGCAGCTCTGGAGTTTGACACTTTAAATTATCCTTTCTTGAAATCAAGGCCTTTGAATAATTAAGGTTACTTTTGCATAAAATGAAAATAAACTCTGCAGCCTTTCTAACTAATTTTTAGATGTAACTTTAATTTTTATGGTTTTATTTTATTGCTTTATTTTGAAATAAATGATAAAAATATTTGTCAAACAATAACATTTAATCTTTATACCTACTTTTTCTCCATGCAAACTTTTGATTAAGTACCTTCAGATAGATTTAATTCTGTAAATTAAGATGCATATGTTTTATGTTTAAATACCTGGAGAGGGATATGAATAAAATATGATAGTAGCTATCCACTTGTCACTTGTGGCTGAGATCATATGGATTTGAAAATGGAGTTGAAACTTCTTGTCAGTCAGGTTCTTGGAAAATTATACCTGGATTGCACTGTAGGATTACTGTAGCTCTCCAGATTTTCCATTTAATGTATATATATTTGATAAAGGAAGATCTTAAGTACAAAAAAGAAGTAAATGTAACTGTATACAGAACATAGTCTTCTTGAGTTTTCAGACAAATCAACAGTTAATTCAGACACACAAATAAAATTCCACTAGACTATCTTTTTGCAACTTGCCATAAATTTCAGTTAATAAGTTTCAAGTACTGATGAACACATTTTCATGAACACCAAAGGAATTTAATTTAACACTGGAGGATGGCTTTTTTTCCCATGCATAATGCCACCCACAACCGAACTGACAATCACTTGAAATCAATCTGCAACTCCTCCATACATTTCAAACACTCTTGTCAGGTCAGAAATCATGGGTGATCTACTTAAAATCACTTTCCACCCCCCAAAACATCTTCATGAACTCCTGTATGCCCCACTGACATCAAGGATCATTTGTGGAGTTTCCCTCATGGCCTTCAAGACTCTGAAAACCAAGCCACAGCTTTGTGTGACATGAATGAACCTGCAGTAAATGCCTTGGGAATGCCATGAAAACCCAGACAGCCAATTTCCTGCCAAAATCTCTCTGATCCATTCTGTCACATTCCTAGCAGTCTAAACAAATTTGCATCATACCAAAGACAATAAAGAAAAGTAGAAAATGAGTAATTTCCATGTGTAGTAGAAGCAGCCTGAAACTGATGAAAAACAGTCACCATTTTAGTTGCCAAATATGCAGATTTTCTGGAGGGAGTCCTATACCTATTTAACACGAAGAACCAGGACAGGTAGGTGTCTCACTGCCTTTGCAGATCTGGTCCACTATATGTTTCCTGATTACATTCCTGACCACATGAGCTCCAGATCTGATAGGGGTTTGTAGGGAATTGAGGGATGGGTCACATCACAAGGTCAGGGTCTGCAACACAAACACTGCAGTGAGTGCTGATATAACCCTCCTGAGAACAACTGACTCCTTGACTTCCTCACTAATGGGCACTTACAGTGCTTTAAAGAGACATAAGAGTTAACATTTCCCCACATAAAGACAATTTTTTTCTAATGTATTTCCTCTGGCTGCTCAGTCAGCTCTGAGCAGAGGCAGCTGCGTGGAAACACCTGACACCTTTTCTGAAGCTGGAGGCAGAGGGGAATGTGGTACAAACACTACAAACACATTAGTTATGCGAGTTCCTTCCTATCAACGTTGTGACCTAGATTCAGCAGAGGACTGTGGCTTACACAGTCTGTGGCTAACTTGAAGCCTATAAGAAGTTCTATGATATTCAAAATAGGACAAATTTCACAGTTAAAATAGTGATACTTTAGATGCTTTACTGCAGCACGCAATTGTGAGCATCCTTCCCTGCTGTGTTTTCATTACGGTCAACACTACTCACCAGCAGTCCCAGTAGCCAAGAAAGAGATTTCCTACTTATCATAGACACATTTGTTTACCTGCAGCTTGTAATCTTTCTAAAACTAAATCACCAGACAATTAATTGATTTATCATTATTGTCCGGGAAGAAACTTAATTGCTGGAAAGTGGAGAAGATGTCAATAACATTACCTTGGGCCAGCCAGTGGCTTATCATGGGATGTGAGCGGACACATAAACTAATTCATGCACATACAGGTAAAACACAAAAGTATCTCACAGCGAAACTATAAGGCTAACTAGTACGTTTCTGCAAGGATGGGATACGGCAGGGTATGAAGTCCTGAATTCAATTCACCACCACTTTCTTCTTGCTCCATCTTCCTCTTAAGCAGATTGTTATTTCTTTCAGGAACATAAATTTTTCCTTCAAAGAAAATGAAATAGTAAGTTTATTATCAATCATTCTGCTTGTAAAGTATTTTCTTTTGTTGTCCATCCCTCTACTTTAGAAAACTCTTGCAGAACTCTGGCTACAGCATGACGTGGCTGGTAACCTGCAGGACCTGGGTGCCCTATTCTACAGCCTGCAGCTCCCGCTTTTAACCAGGAAACCTCAGACTCCTGGTTAAGTCAACAGTTCTCCCTTCAGCCTTTTCTCCATTTCTCCCTTCATCTTGGTATTTAAATGCTGTAGTTTTTCCATAATCCCTTTAATTCGGTGTAGGTGCACTGGTGGGGTAGAGCTGCAGGGCTGCCCCATGCCTGATACAGACAGTCCCAACTAACCCACCCCAGGGCATAGTTGAGCCCTTCAGCCATGGGTGAGGGGCCTCTGAGAAAGGGTAAATTATGCTATACTGCAGTTGAGAGAGAGGAGTGAGAAAAATGTGTGAAAAACAACCCCTCAGACGCCACAGTGAGAGAAGAAGGAGGGAGAGAGATTGTTCCAAGCACTAGAGACTCCTCTGCAACCCCTAGAGAAGAGTATGGTAAAGCAGATATATCCACACTGGGGAGGACCCCACACCGGAGCAGGTAACGTGCCCTGAAGGAAGCTGCAGCCTGTGGGGAGGACCCACACTGGAGCAGGGGAACAGCATGAGGATGAAGGACTGGCAGAGAGGAGCTGTTATGGACTGACCACAACCACTATTCCTCATCCTCCTGTGCTGCTCAGGGTGAGGAGTTGGAGGGGAAGGTTGAGGAGTCAGAAGTGAAACTGGGACTGAGAAGAAGGGAGGGGTGGGAGGAAGGTGTTATAGTTTTTGTCTGTGTTTCTCATTGTCCTATTCTATTCTTAATTGGCAAGAAATTAAATTAATCTTCCCCAAGGTGAGTCTGTTTTACCTGTGACAGTAATTGGTAAACAATCTCCCTGTCTTTATGCCAACCCATGGGTTCTCTGGGGGCTCAGGGAAGCATTAAGGCTGTTTATAAAGGGAGCATTTGCAGAAGTGAGCAGCTGCAGTAGCAGAGAGGAAAGGACAAGGGAAGATCCTTATCAAGTGCATTGCTCTGTAACTAGGAAACCTCCCGTGCCATCACACTCTCTTAAATTTCACCCGTGCAGAAGGCAGCACATGCAAAGATGACCAAACTCTCTATGTGTATCACAGCTAAAATGCTACACTGGGAGTTCCCTGCCTGCTCTGCAAGGAGGCAAGCTATCCTTGTGTCCTCGCACCTTGTTACTCACCCGTTTGCCTGCAGGTTTCTCGCCTGTGGAATATCATATGCTTTAAAATAACTCTTGCAGGCAGTCATTCAAATTGTACACCTGATCCTGTCTCTGCAGTTGAGCCCAGAGGCATTTGCCACGCTGCCCTTGATTGCGGGGCTGTGTGCTACATGCTTTGACTCGCGTGCCTTTATGTTCATAAGAATTGTCACCCACAGGCCTTTGGTGGTCTGTATAATGCCCAGCACAACCTTCTGAACATGCTCACACCGTAAATAATGTAGCATTTATCTGACAAGACGATTTCAGAGAACCTGCTTATGAAAGTAATTGGCACCCTCTGGTGGTGTGTGGCTCCTACTGCTTGAGAGCACTCTCCCCAAATGACATATGCAGTGCCAAAAGTATGGCACCAGTTTCTGACGTGATGACAAAATCACTTACAAGCCCTGGGAAAAATGACAGAGATGCTCAGATCTGAAAGCAGGCTCTACTACATAAAAATGCTTAGATTTCAACCCACCATGCTCTCCAGAGTCAAAAAATATTAGGAAAAAATCCATTCCTCTTCTCAGTATCTAGATATTTGGAAAAAACAAAACAAAAACAAACAAAAGAAACCCCCCAGCCTAAATTTTTACCTTTTCTTTGGGTTTAAGATACTGAAAGCTTACAAAAGCACCATAGCCAATTAAAATGAAATCAAGCAGAAAGATAACAGAACTATGAAATTTGCAGTTGCTTTCTTACCCTTATATCTCTTTCTACAGAAAATGTTACGGTAGAATTAAGATCTGGTTTTAACTTGTTTGTTGGGTTTTTTTGTTGTTTTGTTTTTTCTTGTTTTTTTTTTTTAGGTTTTACAATAGCAAAGTATAATTCCAGTGACAGAGCTAATCTAATTCAAATTTCAGATGGGTTTGATAGACATGTAGGAACAAGGAAGCTGGCTTTACTGGTGCCTACCCAATCATGCAGAAGATTATGTAAGCTCCCCCAAAGGACTTGTTCATAGAAAGGGCAACACAGAGAACCATACACATCACATGTCATGTTATGAAGGGCAAAAAGGCAAATGTTATGAGACCTGGGGCTGTGTGTGCCCTCAGTCTTTTCTTTTTGTCAATGGAGCGTTGTTGCTGACAATATTGAGAATGTCATGGCCGTTACTCTGACAGCACATGAACTAGTGGGGTAGAGATGACTGATTTTGCAAAATCATGTAATTTGCAGACAGCATTTCACATTTGTAGGAGCCTGCAGTTTATGTAATGCTGCCCCAACAGCTGCCCAGTAATTATTGTGATGATGTATTGAGCACTTTGCTAAAAAAAAAAAAAAAAGAAATTTCCCTATATAATAGGTAGCTTAGAGGCCATGTTCAATGGAAAGAACTGTCTTGATTGCCTTTTCCTCAGGAAAAAAAAAAAGTATTTCCCCTAGTACCAACCCAGTCTTGTCACTGTATTAATGGAAATGCATTAGATAATGTTTTGCCTTTCCTCTTAAGAAAGGGAGTAATTGGGGAGATCTAGTGGCAGCGAGATCCACCATATTTTGGATCCAGTTTTCTTATTTCACAAGTAGACTGGTATTTATGCTCTCTTGAGTATTTCCATCACCATGCTGGATGATCACCGATAGGAAGAGATGACTGCTATCTTCCTCTCACAAATAACAAAATTGAAATAAAGATGTACAAGGTGACTTGTGCAATGTCACATAGGCTGTCTGCGTCAAGTTTCTACTGCTAATTTATTGTCCTACCAACCCAACCATCTTCCACTAAGTTCTAGAATCTATTTTGGTAACTATAGGACAGAAACACTAAGAGTAATATTTTCCACTTGGTTTTCTAAACCCCTATATCACAGAAAAAATATAGGTCAGAAAGTGTCTTTGAAAGTCACATAGTCCAATTTCCTATTCAAGGCAGAGATAACTTCAAAGGTGTTAGGGGCCTCTGGTTGATCAAGGTTCGTCCAATGCAGCAATACTTTGCAACTTATTTGTAAAAGAAATGCAATGATTCATAGAAAAACAATCTCCTTCCTCATCATTAAAACTCTTCCCTTTGGACAGTATTTTGTGAGACTCCTATCTGAAAATAAGCTATATTTAAGCATTGTTTATCACTTTTTGGGGCAGGGGGAATTCTTCACTTTCTTCTGCTTGCTCTCTGCCAGTGGTGACGCTCAATCAGAAACAAAATGGGCTGAAATTGGAAGTTCTAACAAAGGGCCAGCTACAAGATTGCACAGAACCATGAGTCCCAGTGGTGTCTGTTGAGATGACAGCACTACTTCCATATGCATCAGATACATTTGATAAATGCTTCATGAATAATTTTTAAAGGCAGGGAAGAAAGAATATTCTCTTCTTTACTTGATGGTAGGGTGTGAATATCCTCATTTTCACTAAACAGTCTCTGTTATCAGCTAAGCTCTCCAAATTTTGTTTACAAAGATTATGTCAGGCCCTTGGAGGTGAGAAATACAGAATTTAAGGCTGAGAGGTTTAATCCTCAGGATAAGGAGGAACTGGAAAGTAGCCTATTTATTTAGCAAGGTAATAATCAGGCTATTGATTGCAACGGTTTAAGGAAAGTCATACTTCCACCACAATTCTAAGAAACCCTAATTCTAATTAATTCTAAAAATCTGATCAGTCTTCATTTAAATATCTATGATGCAACTTCATCTCTGGCAGCATAAAATACTGTTGCAATATTCATTTTATATTTACACCAACATTCTTTATTCTGGGAAGCTTTCACATGTTCTGCGCTGCTGCTTACTACAGAAGTAGTCTGAAATTTTCTCAGAAAATTAGTTTTCAGGTCTCTTTATGCAGTATGTGGTCTTTAGAGTCAATTAAATTGAGGGCGAGAATTTTGGAAATGTCAGCAAAGACTTTCAGTGTAGGTAGGTAATATTGTTTGCTAATGTCTGTCACTTGTCCTTAAGTCTTTCTTTTTCCGCGTAAAGATTATACGTATTTATTTTACTTCAACTGCTAAGGAAAATTTAATATACTGCTCATCATGTTTACTATTCTATTCTACTCTATTTCATGTTTTCTTCATGGATGGATATGCTGTTTATGCTGAATGCAGATCGTAGCTGCAGTCATTATAGTTATTTAGAAATGAAACTCTGGTCCATCATGTCAGCTATTAACTACTGAATTGAGTTTTGAGCATACAAAAGTTCAGGACCAAAAATATAACAATCTACACATACAAGAGCAGTATGTCTGTGAGAAAACATAAGATCTTCTTTAAATTCATGAAACTTGTAATTCCTTTTTGCCGATCTATGATTAAAGTAACCTTTTATCCAGCTGACAGATCTAGGACAAAATATTTGCTAGTGCAAATATTTGAACATAGGACATGTATTCCATGCATGACACTTGTTCAGTCTCTTTCCAGTGTGGGTGTCTGGACGTGGGAATCATTTGCCATGTTTGAGGTTTTGTATGCATGTGCTTCTAAAGAACAGAGATAGAAAAGCCATTTCCTGGAAAATCATAGGACAGAATCATAGAATGGTTTGGGTTGAAAGGGACCTTAAAGATCATCTCATTCCAACTCCCTGCCATGGGCCTGGACACCTCCCACTAGACCAGGCTGCTCAAAGCCTCATCCAGCCTGGTCTTGAACACTTCCAGGGATGAGGCATCCACAACCTCCCAGGGCAACCTGTTCTAGTGTCTCACCACCCTCACAGTAAAGAATTTCTTCATAATATCTAATCTAAATCTGCCCTCCTTCAGTTTGAAACCATTACCCCTTGTCCTATCATTGCACTCCCTGATAAAGAGTCCCTCCCCATCTTTCCTGTAAGCCCCCTTTAGGTACTGGAAGGCTGCTATAAGGTCTCCCTGGAGCCTTCTCTTCTCCAGGCTGCACAATCCCAACTCTCTCAGCCTGTCTTCATAGCAGAGGTGCTCCAGCCCTCTGATCATCTTTGTGTCCCTCTGCTGGATCCGTTCCAAAAGGTCCATGTCCTTCTTGTGCTGAGGACTCCAGAGGTGCACACAGTACTCCAGGTGGGGCCTCACCAGAGCAGAGTAGAGGGGTAGAATCACCTCCCTCAACCTGCTGGCAATACTTCTTTTGATGCAGCCCAGGATGTGGTTGGCTTTCTGGGCTGCAAGCATGCACTGCCAGCTCATGTTGAGCTTATCATCCACCAGCACCCTCAAGTCCTTCTCCTCAGGGCTGCTTTCAAGCCGTTCCCCGCCCAACCTGTATTTGTGCCTGGGATTGCCATCACCCAGGTGCGGGGCCTTGCACTTGGCCTGGTTGAACTTCATGAGGTTCACACAGGCCCACCTCTCAAGCCTGTCCAGGTGCCTCTGAATGGCAACCCTTCCCTCCAGCTTGGTGTCATTGGCAGACCTGCTGAGGGTGCATTCAATCCCATTGTCCATGTCGCTGACAAAGATATTAAACAGCACGAGTCCCAGTACTGACCCCTGAGGCACGCCACTCATCACTGGTTTCCACTTGGACACAGAGCCGTTGACTGCAACCCTTTGAGTGCAGCCATCTAGCCAGTTCCTTATCCACCGACTTGTCCATCCATCAAATCCATGCCTTTCCAATTTAGAGACCAGGATGTCATGCAGGACAGTGTCAAACACTTTGCATATGTCCAGGTAGATGACGTTCGTTGCTCTCTCCTTACCTACCAATGCTGTGGCAACATTGTAGAAGGCCACCAAATCTGTCAGGCATGACTTGCCTTTGGTGAAGCCATGTTGGCTGTCACCAATCACCTCCTTATTTTCCATGTGCCTTAGAGATTCCAGGAGGATCTGCTCCATGACCTTGCAAGGTAGAGAGGTGAGACTGACCGGTCTGTAGTTCCCCGGGTCTTCCTTTTTTCATTTTTGAAAATGGGGGTTATGCTTCCCCTTTTCAGTGGGAAAGTTCCCCCTGAAGTCAGTGGGAACTTCACCAGACTGCCATGACTTTTCAAATATAATGGAAAGCAGCTTAGTGACTTCATCTGCCAGCTCCCTGAGGACCCATGGGTGGATTTCATCAGGTCCCATGGACTTATGCGCCTTCAGGTTCCTCAGATCCTCTAAGATTCACAGTCAGTGCACCTATTTTACCTTCCCCTCAAAACCTCTTGTTTTAGCTCCATGACAAGACACAATAAGGCCAGTCTGGATCAATTTTTCCCCAGATGTTACATGTGGAAAAGAGGTTTTGGAGATTGTCAAGGCTATATCTTAGACCTGTGTTAAGTCTGTGTCTAGGGATAAATGTCGGCTTCAGATGAAACTAGGCTACGGCTAGGCCAGAAAGGGTCATTTGGCTTTGTTTATTGTGAGACTGGTACTTACCAGGAAAAGCCTAAAATTAGGTCTGTGTTCAGCAGAGATTTCAAGAGCAGATTTTGGTTCAGATTACCTAAGGGTATGTTTGCATGCTTTAAAGGTCACCATTATAGTCCTAATGCATATATCAATGGAGATCTGCTTGCTTTATCTTGCTCTGGAACTGCTAATGACTCCTGGGTGTAATTAATGCTAAGATTCAGGTTGGGAGCATTCTTAAAGCTAGAAAAGGACTGTAAACTAAATTAAGGGCTGTGTCTAGAGAGACTGACTAATTCAGAATTAGCACTACAGCCAGCAAGGGTTGGAAAGCCTGGTCCAATGGTGGTGTTTGGGGCCACCAAGGGTGGCCAGCTCTGAATAGACTCCGACAGTTGTTGCCTTTCTCAATTTGTTCTGATTTTGCCAAGGATGGCTCAGTTGCTTGGACTGTCAGAGCCTGCTGAGCCACAGCTTTGGCTGCTGCCTCCAAGAGAAATAAAACAGGCTATTGGGAAAACCTGGCTTTGTTTTGTTTTGTTTTCTGGAATTGGCACTGGGTACAGGAAGACTGTTCCAGAGATCTGATAACTTAGAGATGTAGCTATTCGTAGTTGGCACTAGTATAAATTTAATGCAAGCATCTGCAGGGCCAACCAGCTTTCTGTTGGTTTGGCAGGGGCTGCATAGCTGTGATTAAAGCTACAGGTGAGGTTAAGATTAAGTCAATAGACACCTCTGGGCTCAGGTGGGTTTACTGCATACAGATTACTGAGTCTGAAACCAAGTAATTTTCAGGATTTGTGCAGGCAAGGTTCCCTGTTCAAAGTTTTATTTGAAACACCTGTTGCCTCTTGGCAGCACATGATGACACCACATGATGACACCATAGGACTTGATGCCGGTTTGTGTGAATTAGATTTAAAATTTTTCTTGGCAAACTGGAAACTTGAAGCACATTGTAAGAAGAAGGCATTGTAAGGGTGAGGAAAGCTCCTGGTCACACCAAGCACAGAGCTTTAGACTGGAATAGATTTGTCTATTGATACGCATTTTCTAAGGGGAGAGGTGTAAAAAGCACAACTCACAAGTTTATCTATTGCCTCTCTGTGAATATATTTTTGCTAGTAAATTTTATGATAAAGAAAATGATCTTTAAAGGACTACAACATTTAAAAATGGAAATATATTCTCCATGTTAAGCCTCTCTGTATTTATAAATACATGTTGGGTCAAGAGCTCGCTTTTACCTATGTTAGACAAAACTCCTTCCTGAGGTTTGTATTTGCTGATACTGAAATTAAAAAGGAGGTAAAAAGGCACTTCTATGACACTTATAGAGTGTTTATATGAAAACATAATGCAGGAATTAGTATGGACGAGAAAACCCATGAGAAGTTTAGAAATACCATATTTGAACTGGAGTTGTTCAATGAGGAAGAAAAGCAGTTTTTAATTTCCACATATATTTTTGATATATTGAGGGAGTGAGACCTTTTTGATTTTCACTACTGAGGAAGAGGAAAAGGGAAATGTGATCCTTTATTTTTCCTCAGACTTCCTTCTCTCTCTTTTTATGTGGCTAGGACAAAGTAGGAAAACAGCCAGATAACAGTGAATATTTTTTAAGTAGAATATTGTCTGTAGACACGTGATTAAAAACAAAAAAGATTCTGAAGCCTTTTGGAGTGAAAAATCTTTTAAACACTTCCTCAAATGAGTCACAAAACCTGCTCATTTTTCAAACCAGTCTAGGAGACATGAAGTCAGTAGTGTGCTACAGCAATTAATCTAAAAGCAAAGAAAACAGAAGAGAATTATAGCATAACTATGCAATTTTTTTGACATCTTTTGAATATTTTGTAACTGAGGTTGGCACTTTAACTTCAGGCTGTATCATAACCCTAGAGTCACAACCCATACAACCCAACCCTAGTAAAGGAACAACCAGATATTCCCAGGGGTAAAGACGTGACCAGAACAAGACTTCCATTTTTCTCTTGCTGCTGGCATGAGTACTTTGCCATAATCTGTTTGCTAATTTCTGACTCTTTGCTCTTATTGATGCTTCGGCATGGAGGAGGAGACCTCACGTTTACCCTTCATCCTTTGTTGATTAATAAGAGAAGCAGCAGCAGCCAACCATGTGGTTTTCTTCCCTTGTGCAATCTAATATCTTAAACACATTGAAGACTGTCCATGTAGTTCTTTCCCTCATAATGTGAAAGTTCAGCATGTTTTATGCAAGCCTATAACTCCATGGGATTTTTATAAAGGTTGTAGACTGCTAGTCGTTGCCCATTTCCATTCTCTGCATTGTGCGCAGGAACCGCATTATTTCAACATTTCACCTCCATGTATCACTGCGATTTTTGTGAGCTTTCTGTTGATACCAGCCGAGTAGCTTTCATTTAGCAAGGCAGCTATTCTAATCAGTTTCAGGTACTGTCTGTATCTGGTTTATATGTGAATCTGATGTGCTTGTTTGAATTTGACTTTTGCCTGCTAATGACCAGGTAGAACCTGACTTTCAGTTGTCACCTGATTTCCACTTCCACCACAGTTTTAGGAAGAAGATGGAGGAGAGGGGTGGTTCCTTTTCAACTGTTTGTTTTTCTTTTTAGGAAAGTTCAGTCATACTTCAGAAAAAGTTCCTTCATACCTGCCTAACTGTTTGGGTTTGTATCAGAAATCCTATTCAATGAAGCTGAAGTTTGGATAAAGCACTATATTTTGATTGAATGGACTTTTGAAATAAACCAAAATATGTTTCTCTCTCCACTAACCAAGCAATTATTTTGCAGTGATATTTGTACAGAAGATAAGAAAGGAATTTTAAAATTAGAATTAATTATTCAAAGGTGGGAAATTTGAACCAAAGAAATAATCAGGTAACAACTATCACCAACTATTGTCCAGGTGCATAAAGTTGTACCCTTTCTGCACCCATCTATATTACAACCAAACTGTAATATCAAAAGGAAAATTTCCTTTGGAGCACATCCCATGTTACTTCGAATTTCCCAGAAAGGAGTGTTTTGTTCAGGATTAAAGTTAAACAAGTTCCCTTTCTTTGCCATTAGGTGTCTCTGTTACCCTTTGTAAAACACCAAATGCTGCATGACATTTTCAGTGTTTCATGAATTGTGCTTAGAGGAGTCTCTTTATCCCTCTCTCCTATGCTTTTATTTGGAAGGGGGAACATGTATATTAGTTGTTTTAAAGATGATAGAATGTATCTCTCCCTATATCTTTAAAGTTTACACAGGACAACTAACTAGGAAAGATTTTACAGTGTTGCATCCCAAGACAGAGAAAGAGCTTCTTAATACTGGTTTGTCAGAGTAAAAATAAAATTAAAAAGCGTATGAAAAAGTGTTTTTCCAGCAATTTTCTACATGTCTTCCCTCAGCAAACCTCTTTCTCAAGTGGAGCAAACCAGGGAGATAAGTCTTACAATGATGATGTATCCATTGTCTCTTGAATGTCTATGCCCTCCCTGCTTCTATACCGTCATTTAATTATCAACTGGTTTTCTAATCAAAATGCACCAACTTTTTATTTTCTCTATATTACAGCTTTCATAAGTTTCCAAGTTCTCTAGAATTCAAACCATTCAGCTAACTTTGTGCCAGATTACTCTGTACCACCAGGATAACAGACAAAATGTTAGGTGTCCTGGTTTGAGGTAAAACAGAACCAACTTTCTGTTCAGTAATTTTACTTCTTAAATGGGCCTCTTCTAACTCTCTGAAATTAACAGCATATTGTGCAGAAAACTGTTCTCAGTGTGATAAGACCTATGTTTATAGTTAAAGCCAAGGTATGGTATGTAGCGAGCCTCTTGCTTATACTTACTTGCTATAACAACCAAGGTCAGCTAATTTCATTATTTGCCCCATTGGAGGGTCCGAAACAGAAAAACGTAGAGGGGTCACACGTGCGGGGAGGAGCAGACGGGACAAGTGGCCCAAAACTGACCAACAGGGGTATTCCATCCCATCTGCCCCATGCTCAGTATAAAAGCTGAGGGATCAGAGGGGCAGGGCTCTTTCTTCAATGGCCGACATCCGAGGGGGACCCTGTCTGTTCATCTGCCTTTAATCCCCATCTGTGGGTTCCTGACTCCAGATACGGACTTCAGTTCCCACCCATCGCTGAGTCCAGTCTGGGATTTCCGCAGTGACTGCCAGTGATGTCATCCTGGGAGCTTGATACGGTTTTGGATATATCTATTTCATTACTTTCTTTTTTATTTTATTATTAATATTTCATTGAAGTATTTTAGTTTCTTCTAAACTCGTAAATCTCTTTATCTCTCCTCCTCCTCTTCTTGGAGCGAGAGGTGAGAGCTTCTGTCATCTCCATCATTGGCCAATTTGGCCTAAACCATGACATTAGGAAAATAAATTAAAAACAGAGAGAGAAAAAGTTAGGAAAATAAAGCAAAAACATCTCTCAGCAACTCCTGTTACTTTACAAGAAGAGATTAATCAAAGCTGCACAATCAAATCCGAACTCTTAGAAAATAGCTCTGATACAGGTAGCAATGAGAGACCAGAATTTTTAATAATAATCTGTACTATCTGGGCCACAAGGAAGTTTCATCTACCAGATTAGCCAAAGACACATGATCTACATGATCTAAAAGTATTAGATTAAATACCTCCTAAGCAAACACCAACAGCCCACGGTACTGTCTGAAGAGTGACAGACAGTGTGACAGCAATTCCAGCTGTGGGCTGGTGAGGACTCCCTTAAGCTGACAGAAATACTTCAAGTGTTTGGCTGGCTGGTCTAAGAGAAGGGTTAGTCATATTCTCTTTTGCATATTTTTATTTTGGTCCTCCTTTTTTTGGTAACACTAGTACAGATCTGGGAACTGAGCTAGAATATATGCCTGACTGTATGACATGAACAAAATTAATACCTAAATTCTCATTGAGAAGCCTTTTTCCTTTGTGGATTCTGGTACCATTAAAAACAGCTTTATTTTCACAAACCACCCAAGCTTGCAAGCAGTTGTAAAACCCATTTTATAACTGATAAAGAAGACATGATTTCATCCAGGAATCATTGAGAAACAATAAATGTGGAATCCACAAAGTATATTTTACGAAAACCACTTTTCAGAGCAGTAACACATTTTAATGTCAACTGAGTGCATGCTTTATGTTGAAGAAAAAACAGCTTAGTGTACCATCTGTTACTTTTAATAGCAAATGAACAACATGAGTTGTAGTTAATACTGTTGATGTAAAATATAAGAGGGATGTTATAAAACTGCTCACTGACAGATATAAACATGTTTTGAAATATGAACGAGCTCAAGCAATTCAATATGCAAGTTTTACCAGCCAGCTCTTCTCAAAAGATAAGGCAACACCAGAGTTTTAACAAACCCTGTGCTAAGCAAATGCAAGCTCACTTCACTGGCCCACAAGATGATGGAAGAGGAATTTCCTATCTAAAGCACGCATCGGGTGACAAATTCATTGCATTAAAAACCTCCAGTCTTAGGGGAAATAATTATGTCTTGTACAGAATTGTCACACTTCTCAAAACCTGACAGGTGATATGAAAATGTCATCGTGAGTGTGTGTGTGTATATATATATATATAAAATATATTTCTTTAGAAAAGACTCTTGTGACAAATTGAAGATTTTTTTCACAGAATTGTCCAGAAAAATCCATATAGCACTTCTTCATTTTTTGCTTGACATATGATGCTGCAATGAAATTATAACATAGGTCTTGGTTCTGTAAACGCTCATGTACTGGGACATGGCACATGGATAACAGCCCAGACAATCTATATTACAGCTCCCTTTGACAAGCTCAATATTGAATTACAAAGGTGTGTGTCTGTATTACTTCTCCCTCATTTTAAAATTCAAAATTTTACACCCTCTGTATAATATTCATTTTCAAATCTTTGGATGATCAAGACTATGATTTAGGAAGTTTGCTTAGCCTATTGTCATTAATAATTGTCTTGTTTTCCTCTGCTAGATGGCATTTCATTGCTTTTATTTTCTTTGAAATGTTCTTTCTCATCAGGCCAGTTATTTTTCAAAGACTCTTCAGATTTCCTTGAAAACATGCAAGTTATGAATGATCACAGGCTTTAATTCAGTGTCCTGTTTTATTTCTTACCCATGATGAATTATATTCTAGTTAACCAGAGTTATACTGACTTCTGGCCCAGTTACTTCTAAGCACCTACACTGAACATTGGTCAATAATACATGTAAACTAACCGTTCCAGTCAATTTAGATTAAAATGACTATAAAAATTGTCAGAAACAAACAATGAAATAATCTCACAGAAGTTAAGTCATCCAAAATGTGTGTAGTCTAACCCGGTCCCTTTGATTCCCTTTATAATAATTTGCCTCGGTTTGCCTGTTGTTTTTTTTAAACTTGTTTGAAAGCGTGGGTGTAAATTAATAAACTAGGTCAATGGTGGTAGTAGTAGATTTACATGTGGCACTTGAATTTACTCATCTGTAAGGAGGGTGTTAGGAGGTTTATGAGAGTCTTAGTGCGCATAAAATTGTCTAATTTTATCTACCTTAAACATCCCCTGCATTTGGCCTGCTGAATCTAAACTGCAAATTTACACATATGAAGATCTATATTTCAAGACAACTGTACTTGAAACTTCAGTTTTGTCCATTTCATGTGGTAAGAGCTTTGTCCTGCTTTGCCTTATTTTCATAGAGCTCTGAATTCCCTCAGTATTGATCGAATTGACATTTCCTTGAAAGAATTCCAGGGAGCCCTGTGATTTCCTTGGCAGTTCTGCCACAAATAAAATTGTTTCTTTTCAGATGGCAAGGGCTAACTTAAAATCCTCAGTGGAGGGCATAACAAGACAAATAATAAAATGGTTTTTAATAACATAGCTCAGTATTGCATGTTACAGTTTCATATCGACGGACAGGCAGTCATAGAGACAATAGCTTCGAACGATTAACGACAAGGAGGTATATTGATGTACAAATGTCTCATCATAAATCCTGCCATCCATAATGACAGTGACCATACTCTATTAACTCCTCACAGGTTTTAATTACTGTAACATGGTACACCATATCAAAAGGAAAACAAATAACTAACCTTACAGGAAAACAACCCGTCCAGAATTCTGTTAATATTACCTGGATTCTGTGTTTGTTTAAATTCCCGTATGTGGATTCCTTTCAGAAATTGCTGCTTTAGACAAAAAATTTGCTTATGACATTTTAGATCCAAGGCCATTTCTTTAGCTGATAATTGTTGATGATTTTTAAATTCCAGTTTTACACAGATAAAATTCATTGAGCGCAAGTGAATTAGGAATTAGGAACACACCAGTAATTTTGGTGTGTTCATTGTGTTCAACAAGCTTTTAAAAATCACACTGAAAGGACTTCCCATATATTCATGGTTACCACACATGCACAAGATTTTCTCAGTCTTCTTTCCAGGCCACAGTGCTGTACCTAGACATGTATCTCACTAAAGCAGTAACTATGAAAAAGGCAACAGCAAAAATCTGTAACTAGGCTAGCTTAAATATGTATGCACAGACATACATAATAAATTCTGCTGGAAAGTAACTCCTTAAAGCAAGCAAAATCATCTTTCAGCTTTGAAAGAGGCTTTGGATTTAGTGAACAATGCTATAAACCAGAAAGATTTATTCTTTTAATTATGTAAGACAGTAGCAATTGCTTTTGATGCAAAACAAGTCCAGAAGTAAATGGTACTTGCATGAATAAATGGATTAGCCTGTGGTCTGCTTGTTGGTTAATTTACACACCAGCCGTACCCTTTTATACTTCATACAAAGACGCAGTTCGTTCTTCATTATAGAAAAAAATGTGGTATTGTTCCACCTGTAGCAGAAATTGCCAAAATTTAGAAAGGATTGACTGGTGAATAGGAAAAAATTATAATGAAAAAAAACAGGTTCAGGTAGGCTGACATAATAAAAATGAAATTAATAGATTCAGCTGATCAGATTGCTCTACTAGCTTGATTTAAAATAGAAAAATACTTCTAGTAAATACATTTTTCTTTTTTTTTTATATGCCAGACTGCTTGAGATTAAAGGATTAAAGAATGACAGCAATTTTATTAGCAAAGAAATGTAGAAGAATGGCATACCAAGAAAATATCTTTTAAAAAAATATCTAATTACTAGAGAGCAGACATGGCAGAAAACTTGCCATTTAGCAAGCTTTTTGTAAATGCTTTGTGGATCTAGATATCCCAAAGTTCCTTAGTTGCTCTCGCAATTTATCCCTGCCTCTTCCTAGGAAAGAAGGTGGCAATGAAGATTATAAAACCGGAACTGATTTTTTCTGCCCTAAATGTGACAGGCTGAGCATGAAAGGAGATGAAGAAAAGAATAGTAAAGGGCCTGTAAATAGAAGCTTGCTGCTCAAAAGGGTATCGGCCAAGACCCAAGAGCTACTGCTGCTGTTCTCAACCCCAGCAGAAAATGCCCAGTTCCTGGTATTTCTCTCTTCAAAAAAGCAGTTGCTTTGCTGTTCACTGCAGAGACCCAGGTGGCAGGATCACAGCGCCGGTAATCTGTTACTTCACTCATGGCTGCAGTCTTGTACCAAGGACATATTTTTCCCTCCTTGATTGCAATTTATGTCATTCATAGGTATTCCCTATACGGGAAATGGCTTTCTCTGTTTATCCTACGTTACCCAGAGTATCACAAAATTTGTTACTTTTGATTCTTCAGGTACAGTACTCTTACCCTGCTGCAGCCAAGCTCTCAACTCTTTGTTTTCAAGGTATTTACTGGACCCTTCTGTGTACACTGACTAAAATGTGAGCCTAGACAAAAACTTTTTCAAACACTTTAAATTTAGTCCAGTTTGAAAATTTTCATAGTGATTGTGACACTTCTACAATTGTCATATTCATGGGTACTGACTGTACTGCATTTCCTTGATTTTATTTAATAACAATGCCAAGTAGTGCCAAGGATACATTTTTTTACCATTTTTAAACTGCAAGTCAAACAGCTCTCTACCCAGTTATTTTATCAGGATTTTCAGATCCTTACATTTTCTGCTGTGGGTCAGAGGCAAAATATGACCAAAAACTGTCTTAGAGATCTATAAATCTGTGCCTGGTACTATCACATTATTTCAAAAATATTTTATATCTCAATAATGTGTGGCATGTATTGGTTCTATCTCATCACAATCTACACTTCTAGTCTGTAATAGTTTTACTGTATGACACAGAAATCTATGTAAAGGTATCAAAAGTAGACTTTCGTGGGCCATAATGAGAAAGATAAGAGCCTTAGCTTTCATTTTGTCTGTCATTAATAAAGGTTGTAATTAAAGCTGACATACCTACCATTCTCTTCTATTAATTTGTGATTTCTTAACTTCTGAAGACAGAATTAATTTTTATACTCCTTAGCTTAAGCTAATTATTATTAAGCTAATAATTCCGTGGAAGTTCTGTTAACATTTACTGCGTTGCTGTTCCTGATCAGTTAACTCTCAAAACTCTCCAAAATTTATAAATATTAAACTAATGGCTCAGGTGGTGTGGAATGAACTAACCGTCTGGGGGAAAAAAACACAACCACAAAAAACCCTAACAAAAACAAACGAGCAAACAAACCCCCAAAAAATTCTTGTCTATGCAACTCAGCCTTAGTTTTGGTAAAGATTTTTCAGAAGTTTGGGGTTTTTTTCCAGATATGCTTTACATCTTTGAAGTGTACATGCCTAATTGAAGTGTTGTTGTAGCACTCAATTGACTTCAGATAACTCCTGTTTGGTCTGATGTGGCCATTAAAAATAGTCTAAAAGAAACTAATAGGTGTTATATGGTTGAAAAATATAGAGGCAAATGTTCCTCTACAAATTTTCAGTTAGTATCTCCATTGCCCTCAGCAGGAAGTAAGTCTAATGTGTGGAAAGGATTGGTTCATTCTGCTTCTTTTCCAGCAGAACAATCCCAGTGAACGCCCTACTTTTTGTAAGTTCCCAAGAGATGAGCTACTCTGCTCCTCTGAATGTCTCCTAAGAGCCCAGCCCTGCCAAGGGTGCATGCAGGTGAAAGGCATGCACTAAGCTTGCATTGCTGGGCAGAGATACTTTTCCTGATGTGGAACCAGAGATCCAGATCCTGATCTGGATCTGGGGTCTACAATTCCCTTCCTTTTCTCTATTTGCTCACAATAACTTATTTAGTACCTACCAGAATGTCTTCTCCTTTCCCTGGGCAGGAGACTTTGCAATAGTGGTAGCACCAGAAACTACATGTAGCCTTTACAGATTCTGACATTATTTATTCAAGTCAGGATCAATTTCAAATATTTCCTACCTCAGCCTCGCTACAGAAATGTATCTACCTAAAAACAGCCATCACAATGCTGATTTGAAAATTAGTTTTTTATTAGAACCAAGTGAGTCATACCAACATGTTGGGTAAACAATGTTTTTACGTAGATTCTTAGGTCTGTCTGCTTCCCAGACAGCAGGAAGGGATCATGCCTGCCTTTATATTCCTTCCAGCAATATAGAGCACATGCCTGCCCAGTTTGGCTGGCAGACACAAATGGAGTTTTGCCCTTGATGCTTCCTGGTTATACAGATGGCTTTAAAAATGCTACTGGAAGAGAAAACCGCCTGCACAGTAGGAAGCATCTTATATAGGAGACAAGACTTAGCAAGGAAAAGTGTTTTCATCCTACTCTCCTGCTCTTGAGCACAATTTGACTGTGGGTCTTGAAACTAATTTTAAACTTATTTTTGTCTGTTATATTTAGTCATGTCAAGATTTTCAACATGATATTTTGAAGATCCCATTTAGAAGATTCATTAGAGATACGGATATTTGACTTGCCTATATTAGTCATGTTTTTCATTCCCCTCCAAGCGGATGGAAGGAAATAATTCAGGTGAATCACCCTCCACATACTTCACACTTGCCTTTGCATGGAATGAATCACTCTCTAGAGAGGGTTATGCCTTTCCACTAACTACAAGGGGAACCTTGCAAAACAAGATGTAGATAAACTATAGATAGGGTCAGCATTTCATTCCAGAATCGTATTGAAGTCAGAGAAAAAATTTCCACTGCTGTCAGCTGTTATCAGGCTTCCATCCTTTGCTGTGTGAATTGCCATCTGTAGGACTGCTGCCACCAGTTATACAATAATAATGTGTCTCAGCAAAGTATGTATTTCTTTTAAAGCTGTACGTGGTGGAAATTCTAGCAGTTGGTTTTCCTGATCCATAGTATGATTCATGCTCATTCACTCATTAAAACGATCCTGTCCTGACTGTCTGCATTCATATCTGGCTGATTCCATCCCCCCAAAAAACAAACAAATAGAGCAATACAGAAGAGTTATCACTAAGTTTTGCCTTGATCTACAGTAAACGTAAATACCAGAGGTGAAATCTGACCTGTTGAGCTCAGTGAGCCTTTTAACATTGACTTCAGCAGCACTGAGGTTTTGTCTCAGAAAAACCCCTCTTTTCGTGGGCTAAAACTCCAAACTGCAAAAAGTACATAGAGTAATAATACATTAAGTACAAACAATTAACTGCCCATTTTACAATTATTTTATCATCAGTGCATGCTCACCTCATCTGACAGTTCACAAAAACTGGCCATAATACATGTCTTTCTGTTAGGTTCAAGATTATGATAGTCTTTGACACTACAGTTAGCTGACACTGCCGCTGCTTAACAGCAACAATATCTAAGCCTCCTGTGGCAATATAGATAGATAGGCTTGCCATTGAAACAGAAATTCAAAGGAAAGAGCTTGCAGAAATTAATAGATGCCATTAGCTGGGATAATGGAACTATCAGGAGTTAGTGTTTTTCTCATCTTTATGAATTCTAATCATAAAATTAAATACTTTAAAAAATCCTATGGTAAATTTGTAAATAAATGACACTGCTGTATATGGAAAAAATTATGAGTGCCTTTGAATTAGTATCATGGAGTGACATAATCACTTTATATACACTTTATCACATTCATTAAATTATAGACACCAGAAAACAATTTTCTTCGACCATTTGATCATAGAATACTCAAGTTCAGAAGCCCAATCTTTGAAACAATACCCAGTGAAAAGTTTCTCTACATCAGTGATTACCAGTGTACAAGTCTGGGGATAGCACAACTGTTGTTTTAACTTTCAAATTTCCATTTTTTTTATGTTAGATGAATTCTCCAAACAAAATTTTACCAACACAGGATTCAGAAGCGACATAGCAAAGTTGTTGATTTTGAAACAAAGTGCAGTTCTGTACTGAACAGAATTTATTTTTGAACTGAAGTTTACTCAATTTTAGATGAAATGCAATAATGACTTTGCATTGGCAGTGCTATGATGAAAGCCTTGCATAAACAAATGGAAATTGTTTTCTTTCTAAGTAGAAGGAAGATTTTTATGCACAGCACCTGTAGTACTTGGAAGTAATTAGCTTCATTAGGGAAGACCACATTAGCCCTGGGAAAATTATAATGAAAGAGACGTAAGAGGCTGTCAGAAGGATATTTTGTGTTAAAGACCGAGGTTTGTTTATCAAGGTTTATCGAGTGTTTTGAAGAATGAAGTCATCACTCTGAAGCCTCAGATATTTAGTCCAAGCAGGAACGTTCATATTCTAGACAGGCAGCAGGTTAGTGGCTACTTCAGTGTAGCTACTGTATAGAACTGGAGTGTACAATTGTGTCCCTACTGACAGCGCATTGTGAAGCTATTAGGTACATCTAAGAGACATTTAAATGCAAATAGGATGTGAGTTTGTCAGTGACTAAAAACCGTCTTCCAGGCAACGGTCTTAGTAATTATAAACCATCTGGTATCATGAAAGAATACAATATTTTCAATATATCCACAGGCTAAAAGGATGCGCTTTATTTGCTACAATAATAGAAACACCCATGCTTATATATTAGAGCTCTGACAATTAGTATGCAAAATCAGATCCATCTTGCTGTTTTTCCTCTGGGTCACTCCTGGAAAATAAACANCTGTTCATCTGCCTTTGACCCCAACACGTGCATCCCTGAATCCAGTTCCTGAGTCTGGTTCCTGTCTGTCGGTGAGTCCACTCTGGGGCTTTCCTAGTGCCTGCTGCTGATGTAATCATCATCCTTCCAGGATGATACTGGTTTTGTACATTTATATATATATATAGTATAAATTTCATTATTTTCTTATTAGTATTATTGTATTTTCTTTTTATTGTTAATAGTTTTCATTTCATAGTATTTCATTAAAGTAGTTTAGTTTCTTTTTAACCCATAAGTCTCTCCCCCTTATTCTCTCTCCCTTATCTTTTGGGAAG
>VYZM01011192.1:112815-135443 GCA_013398915.1 Dromas ardeola | reverse complement strand
AGTATTATTGTATTTTCTTTTTATTGTTAATAGTTTTCATTTCATAGTATTTCATTAAAGTAGTTTAGTTTCTTTTTAACCCATAAGTCTCTCCCCCTTATTCTCTCTCCCTTATCTTTTGGGAAGGGAGAGAGGTTAAAGAGAGCATCTGTTATTCATTTAGTGGCCAGCCCAGTCTAAACCCTGACAGAAACTAATTTCCAATGACACAAATCTATTTGAGATCATCAACCATGAATCAAAGCGGTTGTTCCGCTTTCTGGGTGTAAACTCTCTAGGTTAAGAGACCTTGATATGGTTTCTCTTCTAACATGCATTGCTTCTGTAAAAAATCAGCATTATAACTCGCCAGTACTCATAAAAAATGTCTCTCCACATTAATGGATGTTTTATAGACTTATTTCAATCATTACATGCAGTATAAAGAAATCAATACTGTTGCAAATAACAATGCTTCATTCAGTATCCCTGTGTGTGATAGCTATTTAAGTAATTAATTTTCATATCAACACCCATTTGTTCTCTTTTTATATGTGAGAGGATGAATTATTTTTCTGTATACTTTTGAGTTACTGTCCTAAATAAACCTTAATCAATGAGAAAACAAGCCTATATAGGCATCCAATTCCCCACAGTGTTTGGTTAATTTGTCCACTTGTGCATCACAATGGTTTTCTAACGTTCAAGCCATTTCACTTCTATTCTTAGCTAATGCACACACATTATTTTGATACAAGAAGCTAGCAATAAGGTAGTCCTAATGCATTTGAAACAGTGATAGTTTCATAGATAGCTACATAGTTATCATCACTTAAAAGATTCTTAAAAATAAGACTGCTGCAACTTTTAGGTGGTCTGTAGATAACATAAATTTCTAGAGATAAAATGTAAAGTTTCTGCAGAACACTCTGTCTGAGCTGGGACAATAGGCAATTTATCACACCACCGGGGCATACTTGAATGAATTCTTGCATTTCATATTTCTGTGTTACCTCAAAGAAGAAGAAAAGAAAGAAAAAATATTTGTTTTACATAGACACCAGAAATGGAAGTTTATTGATGTCCCTGTAATTTGGTCAATTTGAATTATCACACTCTGTAAAACATACGCACATTGTTTTTCAAGGTGAAGATGTAAATCACCATCCATAATACTAAATACAGTCCTTCTTTTATAACATCACCCACTCACACAGCTGATCCTCCAATTTGCCATTCATACCTTCACATGTATTTTCCTTGCATGATTTTTCTTGCCAAAGCTGTTGGAAGGTTCATAGTCTGTGCCCTTCATAGTTTGTTAGCTCAGCTTTACTGAATTAAAATTTAGTAACATAGATGACAGAAATAATTTACATGGTATAAAGGAAAACAATTCCAAAACTTTTCGTCAGTGTTATCATAGCATTTTTTCAAGAATATAAAGAGGCATACTACCAACATTCTCTTATGAGTTAGGAAAAGAGATTCATTACAGCAGACAATATATTAACAGTTTTAATTAGTGTTCTTGCATGAAGTTTAAGAACTAGCAATAAGAAAATGATAAACTGAAGAGACTGTATAAACTAAAAGAACAAGTGAGTGTAACATTTATTATGAAACTATACAATATAAGAGCAACCTTCAAAAACCAGTAGCCGAAAGTGAACCTCAAGACAGTATTTACAATTTACATATACAGATTTACGGTTTGGTTGCATTATAAACTACAGTCATGCCAATCTGCCCCACAGAATATAACTTTGCAAAACTTAATAGTGCACCTTTCCAGTGTTCAAAGAGAATTTTTGACATATACAACATTGTAAACTGCACAGATGGGGTCAAATAGGGTCACATCAATCAAGGGAGATACGAACTATCACAAGTCACCTAGTAAGAAATGTAACATTTTATAAGAAAACAAATTATCAGGTAAAATAATGATCCCAATTATGATATATACTTTGATTATAAAATTTCCTGTAAAATTTGTGTTAACTGACAAGATTAATGCAATCAACTTGTAATGGGAAAAGAAATTTGGATTAGCTATAAAAGCAAGAATTCTTGAGGAGTTCCACTATATCATTCTATTTCCAAAACAGATTTTTCAAGCAGCTTCCTTTCTATTTAAGTCCTGTTGCAGTCACGCAGGAAACTCTACCTTTATGGAATTATTGTAGAGGATGGAACCACCACAGAGGCACCAACAATCTGCCCCATACTATTTGTTCAGTAGAAATGATTAGTTTCGTCAAATACTATGCTAACTAAACAGTACAGATAACTCTTTTCAGAGGTGCCAGATAGAACAAAAATTTCAGAGGTATTTTATTTCTCTCTACGCCTAGGAAAAGAGGACAGAAGTCTCTGTTTAAAAATGACAATTTTTGACTGAATTTTCTACAAAGTATCAGAAAGTAATTGCTTCAGGCTGTTGACCAGAAATGGAAGATATGAGCACTCTCACATGGAAGGAGGAAAAGAAGAAGAAGGTATCAGGACTTGAGATGCCTCTCAACAACTGGCAGAAACCTTTCAGGCTCCTGCTTTGCAAAACACTTCTTTTAGAGCTGTGGAAATTGAAATTGGCAGTGTCCAAGTCCTCTCACTGTTACCATAAGGATTGCTGTAAGTCCAAAGGCTTTCTCAGCCACTTGACTCTTTAATCTCCAGCCTTATTACAAGCTTTTTTGTTGGTCCTGATCACAAGGTTTTAAGGTTCTCAGTTTGTATTAACTGAGGATGGAGGCTGAAGCAAATCATGTGCTCAAACGTATGCATGTATTTTTTAGTTGTCATATTTTTTCCTTTCATAATCAGTGGAGAGATAGAGGTAGTTTTGAAACATAGTTCATCAGATTGACTTTAAACCACGGCATGAGCATGATAAGATTTCTGCTACAAAAGCACTCTCTATAAAGGAAATATTGAGCAACTAGCTCAGACACAGAGACAGTCCTGCAGATGTCTAAGTCAGACATCCCGTAACTAACCAAGACTATAAAGCCAAAAGCCTTGAAGCCGTTGCTTAGCCTGTGCTTTCAGGCACTGAGGATTTAAGACATTTACATGACTTGAAACAGAACTTTTTCCTTGGAAAGTACATGGGTTCAAGAGGTAGGGGAGGATTTAAATTTTTTCTACTTGTGCTTCAATTCAGGAAAATTCTTTAAAATTTTTCAGGAAAAACAACAACAAAACAGGAATTTTGTAACCCCCTACTACTTGTTCTTTTTGAAGAAATTCTTTTGTTTCCTTCAATTTTGTAGCATATTTAGATCCCTTATATTGAAACAGAAATTTTGAAAATGGTCACCCCTCGTAGAAAAAATCAATTATTTCCTTGGTACTGTTAATTTGCTTTACTGTCATTGTGACAGAAGAAGTCTCTAGTGATATCATTGCTTTTTATTCCTGAATGTCAAGGATCCACATACTAGATTTTTAAATTTAAATTCTCCCCTTTCCCTTGGGAATTAAGAAATATTAAGAAATTTATCTGCATTGTTTCCCGTAATTTAGCAATTTATTATATGAACATAAACCCCTGCTTTCTAGATCAAGTATTATGAATGTGACCAGCAATGCTTAGACTTTAAGGGTTTTCTTTACTTTTAAGCTGCACTGGGTGCTCCCCGTGAGCAGCCAGCCACACTCATCAGCGAAGAATGAGTATACTATTGTCTTCAGCATCTTCTAAGGTCTCAGGAAAGGATGCCACTCGCTTACAGCAGACTTTCGCTGGGAGTCTACTCATTTTAGGAAGTAAAGGCCTGATCCAAACCCCGCTGAAGTCAATGGAAAAAGACTCCCATTGACTACAATGGGCTCTGGATCATGCCCTAAATCCAATCTCTTCATTAACGCAGGATTAATAATAAGATGTCCTTCCAGTAGCCTGGAGTACCTTAGGTCCCAGAAATTTCAGCTGAACAATTTCACTTTAGATTGACCTCCACTGGAATTTGAAAGGTGAAGCCAAGATCATTTTCAGTACCAAGAAAACCTTAACTGGGGGCATTTTCAATTCCTAGTTATATTCAATCCCACCAGTCCAGTCAAAATCCTTAGGCATCCTAATGAGAAAAGAGCAAGAACAAGTGAAGCCAAAGAAATATATTCATTTGTTCAGTGCACACTTCAGTGCACTGAACAGTGCACACTACAAATTGTTCAGTGCACACTTCAGAAACACAGTGTAGTCTCTGATTTGATCAGTGGACAGATGTGCTGATGCTTTTGGAGATATCAGCGTAGAGCCTAACTACGCAGGACAAATTAAAAGACTATAGCACAGTTAACTATATAAGGTGTTTGGTTGTATTTCTTTTTAAACTAACAGAGAAGGTGAGATACAAAGTTTCTCAAAGTGTTTTCTCAGTTTGCACACCAGAGCTTAATCAATTCATAAATAATGAAAAGTGGCAGAAAGATATTAACATTATAAATAGTAATAGCACCCTTAAGTTCTCAGAACAGGCCGATGTGAATTGTGAATGTTATATTAGTACAAACTTTGACAGACAGATAATAAATTGATAGAATAGTGATAGTGTTGATAGAACAGATAGGATAGTGTCATTAAATGAAATATAAATATAGATCTGTAACAAGATCAGTTTTCTATAAAATAAAAATTTGAAACAAACACAGTTTGTGCTTTTACTGCTTAGAATTTGTATTTCTGATAAACCACTGGAGAGATCAGCCATTCCAAAATATCTCTAGCATTATCCATTGCTCACATTTCATTAAGTTGCCATTAAAAGTAATTACTATCTTACCTTGGTTATTCATACTGACAAGAATGGCTCCAAAGTTGAAGTGTTTTCATTTTGTAATTGATAACTAATTTTTCCACTAAAAAATATCATGCAGGCTGCCATGCACTTTATAATAAAGATCTTTCTAAAGCTATGTTCAACATTTAAAAAAAAATCAATGTAATTTTACCAGAATTTCAATAGGATTTACCATTAAGAGATCAGCACATCCACTGGTCTGTAAATGCTTGCAGACATGTCACCATCCTCCCTCTAAGCAAAATAGATCAATTTAAGCTAAGTTTTGAGCTCAAGAACTGTTTTTGCCTTCACTTTTATTTCAGATATTTTACAAGGGTCATTTCTGTAATACCGTTAGACCGCTCAGATTTAGTTTTAAGCAACTCAAAGCCTGCTGATAACATTTATGTTGATTAATTTTAGAGGTAAAGGAAACAGATCTTAAACATCTACATCAAAATATGACAGTTTTCTAGACTAATAGATTTATTTTGCATATGCGTAAGTACAAACTTGCTCCTCCAAGAACTCTTCCAAAATATGGAAAAACCTCAGGTTTGAATCTGTGGAATCAATCACCTCAAGACCCATGTATTTCTGTGCAAAACACCTGAATATTGTAATAAAAAGGTGTGGTTTGAATCTCTTTCTTTCCCTTGTTGAATTAAAAAAAAAAAATCACGTGATTATTTTGCTGTTAAATAAACTTATGACATTTTACAAACCTTGCCAGTGTCTGGCAAAGGAAAATTTGCCTTGCTATACAGCATAACTTTAATCACATTTAAAAGTCACATAGTCATGAGTGACACCAAGGAACACCTGATCTGAGATAAATGTCTGTGACATTTATTTCTATTTCTTTTTCTTCTTCATCTAACAAGTTCTGGCCAGATACATAGAATCTAGTATTTAGTAACATAAAAACTAACCCAGCTGCAAGCCTGTTGAACAAATGAAGTACAAGGCCTGTTTTCAGTTTGACTCAATACCTTTTTCCATCCCTTCACTCTTGTTTAAATTGATATCTAGTCAGTACTGTTTCATTCAAATGGTAGTCTCTTAAACTTGATGGAGAAAATGAAAGCATCCTACCACCTGGATCAGGTGAAAAAAAGAAGAAAATTCATGCAGTTTATATGACGTTGGCTGAAGCCAACATATAGACGAAATAAAGTTTCACATCTATTTGTTTAAATAAAAGGCATTAATTTGCTTCGATGTGGTTTTCAATTTATTCAAGGATCTCCATTTATCACTTTCCAGATGAAAGGTATGACTATAATCAGCAAGATCAATAGACATCAAAGCTCTTTAAGCAAGGTTTAGCAACCGCTTGCTCGAGGCATATAGCTTGGCTACTAAAATTAGCCTGGACCATTGGATTATAAATAACATCTTTTGATCTATGGCTCCCATTTCATGTAACTAAACAAATATTAAAATCCTGCCCTTGAGAGTCTCACAGTGACACTGGCCAAAATTCAAACCCTGGAAGTTGTCCAGGATGTACAATGCATAGAAAACATTCCCCATGGATTTTCAGATAGAAGGAAAAAGTATTAGTCAAGATAAAATGCTTTTCTGGAGAGGATTTCACAGCATAATGCTGTATTGAGAAAAATTCTTTCTTGCACTTACTGCATCTACAGCAAGGAACACAAAACATGCAGGATGATGCTCAAACACCCTCATCAGAGGGAAAAGTCAATGCCATGATGACATCCAATACATTGTTTAAGCTAGTTTTAAAGTCAACAGTTAGACAAAAGTATTTGTATATTAAATAGATTGTTTTCAGCGGTTCTAAGTCTTTCAGTACATATCTGAGACAGAAATTTCAGATCAGTCTGTAATGTTCCCTAGAGACCTAGAGAAATCGATAAACAAGGCTATAATGAATTCACAAGACAATTTTGTTGTTAGAAAACCTTGTAAGCAGCCAATAGTTTAATTCTTACAAGGACTGGGAATCGCTATCATGCATCTGACGCTTTAGACTGTATAATTTAGGTTTTTAGAATAAAAAGAGTCAGCAGACTTAATTACATTGCACACCATCAGAAATAACTTCTTACTGACTGGGCAAGTCAGTGGATTGGATGGAATTTTACTTTCTCCTCTTCTATCCCCTACAGTTATTAAATCCAAATAAAAAATTAATTTTTCATTCATTTCAGGTGCCCTACAAATGCCTTGAATTATCATCTTGCATATGCCAATATGCTGTATGTACCTGCACAGAAGAGAAATAACATATCTTCTTGGCCTTGCACATAAGGCCTAAGTCAGTAACTGTAGTGCGAAGTCTTTGTTTAGACCAAAGTTATGATTTATATATATGTACCTGAAAGGAGGGAAATATACATTCAAGTACTAGCCAGGCAGTATTACTGGTACACACACTGCAAACCGACAAGTACAGAGTCACTAGAACAAATCTGAATGAAAATCAAGCCAAATTACTCCCTTTCTCTTTCCCTTCTCTCCACCACTCAAGTAAATGTCTTCCTTCTGCACGGAAGAACATACCAGCATTCAAGTATGTTTTTAGAGGTGTTGCTTTGCCCACATCTCTTTCTTCATGCTCTTATCTGAATCTGTAGTCTCTGGCATCACATTCTTTTCACCTCTATTGTCAGTTATAGCAACCAATGCCACAAATTGGATCAAAAGGCATTACTTTTAGGTGTCACTAATCTAAAATAATAAGCACTGATCTGACAGGTTTAAAAAGAGGAATGAACGGATAAGAATGTAATGAAGCTTCAGAAATGAAACCAACTATCAGTAATATTAATCTTGTTTTCACAATGGACGTTCTACGAAATAGAAAGGAGGTTTATCTTCTCTGGAGAGCCTTGATTGGAACCAGGTTTCTTATTAATCAAATGTATTCTTTTTTTTTAATTAAAAGAGGAGAGTATATGTGTGCTTGCTCTCATATCCCTTATTCGTCATCTCATTTCCCAATTCATCCTCAGGCAAGCATATTTGATAGATAAGGCCTACACTAGAAAAAAATCATGTTCATATTTTTTTCTCTCTTTAGCAACCATCAAAACTGAAGAATATCCTGAAAAGTTTTAAAATAAAACAGCCCCCCTGTACTTACATACAGAGGAACTCTTAATTAAAACTTAATGAAGGACAGAAGAAAAAGCAATAATATAGTATCAAGGGACAGGTAGACGAGAAGGAAACATTCAATCTGAGATATTTAATATTTTAATTGGTTATCTGGAAGAAATAAGAAACTGAGTGTTATGAGTCTGATTCTAACCTTATTAAAGTCAGTGGCAAAAAGCCTGGTGAGTTCAATGGGGCCAAGATGAAGCTCTAATTGAATTAGGAACTGACTTCAGATAAAATATGTTACATTCTTCCCTTCATCTTCTTATTCTAGCAGAAAGAAATAAGATTTAATGAAATCTGTCACAGAGGCAGGTAATTGAGTTTGTTCTGACCTGGATCAAAAGAAATAAGTACTCATGAGGAAAGTAACTTTGACTATCAATTCATTGAAATAACAATGCTGGACACCGAGTTTTCTGATAGAAACTGACTTCCATATTCAAGTCTCTAAAACCTGTCCTGCACTAAAACCTGAGGTGTCTTATCACCTTGCTGATAAGGTAGTTCTATTTAAACACAATAAATATTGAACCTTTCTCTGAAAAAAAAAAAAATAGTGCATAATTATTTGAGGGAAAAAGGCATATCCGTTTGTGCTTACAGTCCCCTCTGCCAGTCAGCACTTGCTGTAAATTCACACAAGATGTGAGTTCACATACAGAGTGTATGTACCAGTAGCCCAAAGAAACCATCACCCTCCTTTACTGGATGCAGGACGACTTATCAGTTGTTACTGGTGAAAGAGCAGTAATAATAGACCAGGAAAAGACCTCAATTTCCCTTTGCCAACCACAACACATCAGGGTCTCACTTCTCCAGCTGCTACTGGTTGCTGCTACCTTGCTGACCTTGGGCATCTGTGAGAGTGACTGAGCTGGGAGGAAGGGAGACTTGGCTAAGGCATGTGTTGGAGAGCAGGCCCTCGTCTGTAAGGATTTTCTTCCAGCACTCAGAAGCAGGAGCATCCAAATTCTACTGGAATAGCAGAAGTGAAACATGGAAAGACAGATGCAATATCAGAGGCTCTCTTCAACTGGAAGGTTTCAGATAGTGTTAACTAAAGCTGTGAATTCAAATGGAATGAATGGAAATTAATTATTCTAAAACTAATCACCTGCAAGTGCAACACACTAGCAGTTCTTGCATGGTTCTTTGTTAAATTACTTTCGTGAGAGCTATTCCTTTTCTATTTAAAGATAACCATTCATGAGAACAAGAGGGAAAGTGAAGGGAAAGGAGAGAGGAAGAGTCCAACTCCTTGACCCAGTCTTTCTTTCATATGGGACACTAAGTTTCAAACCTCCAGGATCAGTTTCAGAAGGAGACAGTAATTCTATTGCATGAAAACTGATGCAGAGGAGCAATCACCTAGTAAGAAATTAGAAGAATGCCAGACAGCTTGAATCTGCCTCTCATATTCTTTTTGATGGCGGCAAAATAGGTACTTTTACAGAAGAGGGACTTTATTTATAGTGCTTTGGTTTCCGATCTACAATAGGGTTAAAGAGTCCAACCAACCTCTAGAAGTTTTTCAGACAAGGCTGTTTCCTTCCCTACTCTCCCTGAAGTGGCACAAGCATGGGGAAATGCCAAGTACCCATTGTCCCCTTTGGCTCCTGCCGTACTTACCCCAGTAAGGGTCCAACCCATCCAAGATCCTGAAGTAAGATTCAATTTTGAGACATTATGTACCTTTGACTAACAGCTTTTAAGGTTCAGTGATTGGAAGACATAAAAAACAATACCAAAACACAAATAAAGTAAGCGTGGAGTTTTTTTAGTCATAATCTGGTAGAACAGATGTTTTCTAAGTATCATGACATTTTAGCTACATCATTTTTTTGTCCCAGAATAAAACACTACCAGCATCTTCAGAAAGAGAACTGATAAATCTTTTTTAATTTGTGTTCATCATCATAGCAATTGAAATACATTTTGTAATGCCAAGCATGAAATGTTCTGGAAATGGATGAAAACCTTCCTTTGTATTTCTCCGTCCAACTCCATTGTGCAATACAGTATTTGCAGCATTACCTTGGGCACATTTGCAGTTTTCAGCAATCTGATGACTGCTTATTGCTGTCTGGGGACATATAAGCTCTTTTGTTCATAATGGAGTATCCACGTACCTGGGAGATATGCATACTAAGTGATGGAAAGCATGCCATATTAGAATATTGATTGCACATGTCAGCATATGCATCATATTTTTACAAATTAGTCTCTGTTAAACTCCACTATGTGCATGACTGGGGGGAGGGGAAGAATCCCTGACTTCTGTTCAAACTTCAGCTTCCTGCAAATTTTTAATCTAGAATGTATTTCCTGCTGAAAATAGCAAAGGCAAAATGTTGTAATATTCTCATATCATGGTTTTTGGATTTATGAATTTTATGAAACTTCAATAACAAGCTTTGGGGAGGCTTGCATAAGCATCAGCATTACATGTTATGATCGAAAGGCTGTATCAGCACAGAATTCTCCCCAAACAATACATCACTCAAGCAGTAGATCTAGAGATAAGCATTACTACTATCATGAAAGTAAAAAAATCTGGATTATACTTTTGTTCTCCCTTTCTCCTTCACAATGCTTGTTATCATTTTAGACATCAGCACACGAAAAAAAGAAAAATTCAAGCTCCTCAGAAATAACTCTGCGCTGCCTTTTCACTAAAAGGTCTTTTTCAAGGACTGGGTCCTTGAATATGACCTTATATTACATCACTACATTTTTCCCCTTCAAACAATGCACTACGATTACAGTACTGGCTAGACGCCATAGCTATGTAATGTTTCACTTGGCTCAACAGGAGTTCCATAGTGTAGTTCCTGTTTCTAAATGATCTATAAAATACGTAGAGTAGAGAAAGGTGTTGGAAATGTCTGGCTAACAGCTTTCAAAAGTATTTAGGAACGTATAGAGGCCGTAATTCTTAGAACTAGATGAAGCAAATATAACCAAAATGTTAGCAGACAATGCTTGATCCGTATCTAAAAACAAACCCCATAAACTCATTAGAAAATCTGCAAATTGTCCAAAAGGAACAAAAGTGGCTCCACCCCATGGTATGCTGTACATTAATTTTATGCAAAAGTATACAACGATTTATTTACTTACCACTGCTGGGGTTTGGGATGTGTTTTTTTTTTCTTAGAGGCCTCCTTTGCTTTCCACTTTCTCTTGTATGTACTTTGAAACTGAGGATAATAAGGACTGTTTTCACATGGCGAAAATACAGCTGTGGCATAAACCTAGCTAGTTGGACCTTTAGGTTTTTTTCTAACATAACAGTAGAAGCATCCATGTGGCTATAGTACTCAAGTCGTTCTTCCCATTGAGAAAATATATTAGCAATCTTCAAATGCAAAGATTTTCTTCTTTCTTCTGACCTAGCTGGTACTCATCACTGACAAAAGTCAGCTCCAAACTGTGTAACAGTTCCTGAGAAGCTTGGAGAGCTTTAAAATGTTAATAAATGTCGGGGGAGGTGGGGGGTGGGTTATACAATAATTTAGATTTTCAGACCTTCATGCTCAAGCTCAATGTCATTTGAGCGATGGCGTTCAACAAGAAATGTTTCAGATAGGTGTTTATCAATGAACATGCCTGAGAAAACCCAGAATGATAGAACATATTTTAAATTAAATTAACTATCCTGTTATTTCTACTTTGACTGCTAAATTACAGATAGACACAGATGATATACATATATAGTTAAGGCTTAACTAGACGAAGGTGTCCATCACCCACTAACTTCTGTTATTACCATCATAGCTGGAGGCAGTGTTAGCTGCAGTGTTAACAAAAATAACAGGTCTGTCATGAAGAGCATCACCTCTGAATAATCAGCCCATTTAGTGTCATCAGCAACAGATGACCTCACAGACTGAATGACAAGACCCTGATTCAGGAATGAGACAAGAGCCTCAGTAAGAAATGAAGTTTCCTCGTGTCTTCATTTGATATTACCCCCTTGGTATGTAGCAGCCTGAAATCATATGCCTTATAGTAAGGAAACCACAAGGTGATGTTAAGTTTTGCAGTATTTTGAGGTAGTATTTACTAGGTTCAGAATTGCACACCATACTTCTAAACACTACCATGATGTACTTTTCTTGCTTCTTAAAGATCACATTTTATACCTCCTATTAAAATGTTTTGTTCCTCATGATGCACAGATTCTACAGAAAGGAGCCTGTGCAAAGTCAGTCTGACTAATTCCGAAATTGAAGAACGATTCATTTTCTCAAACCATTAAAAAAGTTCCTGAATGTTCCCTTTCATTTCTCCATATAGTGCAAACAGATGTGTGTTTAAAACTTTGTGCTATATAAAGTTTATGTCCCTGTTGAGATTTCCATAAAAGTTTATGCCTGTTGAAATTTCTGCCTTTTGATCAAAGCCAGTTGAATAATAAAATCTTAGAGAACTAAAATCACGCAGATATTCCAGAGTACTTTCCTATTTTTAATGTTATGCATCTTTGATCTAATCAATTTCCAACAGCACATTAAGTGATTCAGCTTAACTCTAATGACATCTGATAGCCTTTTTTAAAAAAGCTGTATATTATATGTTATCATAGCAAATATTTCTTCCTTATGAGTCCCCACTAAGATACTGAATTGCCAGAGATTTTCATCCAATAAACAGAGTACAAATTTTGCATTACAAAAAGGGGAGGAGGAGTAACACTAAGAATTCTAGCTGAATTTAAGGAGAAGACTCACAGATCTGAAAACCCTAGCATATATAATAATAATGTTATATCATCTTTGCTCCCCTCTGCTATGAACTGAAAGTTTTCCATGTTAATATCACCCTCTTTTTCAGTCACCAATGTCATGGTGATATTAACAAATGGAGATGCCATATTCGTATTATTTCTAGTAATTTAAGGTTTAAGTTATTACTAGCTAACTAACTCTCAATATTTGCCTGGACTGGTGTAGACTTTCCACTGAAAGTTAACAGGATCCTTTATGTCACTAAAGTTACTCTCAAATGACAGCAAAAGTCTGTGGGCCTGGATCTTTGCCATGCAACTTAGATAACAGTTGAAGAAATTCCTCCTGCAGGCAAAGCTGTAATGTACTGTTTCATTACTAAAGAGGTGCCAGATACACTCAGAATATCAAACACCACCACCCCATGGGTGTTTTCTACACCAAAACAGTCAGTAGAATGTGGGAGTTAAAAAGTTGTAACGGCATTAAAAATTTCTTCCATTTGGCAAGGAAAAACCAAAACGTAGGGACTTGGCTCTGAAAAATAGATGACAATAATTCCTTCTGGCCAGCAAAATCAGTTGTATTTAAAATGTCTGTGCCAAAATAAAGGATATCAGCTCCTTGTTCAAATGTTAGATTTATAATTTTAAACTGGTATACAAATATAAAATCATTCGTATTCCGCAGCTGAAGTCCATTTTATGATACGAAATCTGTCATAAAAATGAGGGTTAGGATTGGGTTTGCATAGTAACCAAGTATTCAGCTGTCAGTCTTGTAACTGTTAAAAATATTGCATTCATCAGATGGAAAATATGCTTACTTTAGATTTCTGGCATTCTGTTTCATTGTCTTACTTCCTTTTTTAACTTACATGGGTCAGTTAAGTATAGAGCATTAAGTTTGCTTTGAATCACTGATTTGTCAAACAAAGGGAAAGAGCAGCTCACCTACATTTTCACTGATGTTGAAAACTCCTCTAGAACTAAGCAAGAAATGTGGAATGAAGTTCTCCTTCCCCAATGTAAATTGTACTCTGTGCTTCACTAAAGACAGTGAAATCCATTTGCATTCAACACACTGATTTTTCCTAATTAAAATTTTGGCTAAACTCAGAAAAAAGCAGAATCTAGAGGGATGTTGTGACTACAGCATGAATCAGGGTGAATGAATGCAGTTTGATTAGCAAAACCTCAGATGAAAGGTGTCTTCATTTACTGATGCAGTGGATCATAGAATCACAAAATAGTTAGAATTGGAAGAGACCTTAAAGGTCAGCTAGTTCCAACCCCCCTGCCATGGGCAGGGACGCCTTCCACTAGACCAGGTTACAGAAAGCCCCATCCAACCTGGCCTTGAACACCTCCAGGGATGGGGCATCCACAACTTCCCTGGGCAACCTGTTCCAGTGCCTCACCACCCTCACAGTACAGAATCTCTTCCTAATATCTAATTTAAATCTACACTTTTACAGTGTAAAACTGTTACCCCTCGTCCTATTGCTCCCTTCCCATCTTTCCTGTAGGCCCCCTTTAGGTACTGGAAGGCCGCTATAAGGTCTCCCTGGAGCCTTCTCTTCTCCATCTTCTTCATGGCCCGCCTCTGGACTCACTCTGACAGGTCCATGTTCATTTAACCAGGTACATCTAGGATCTGTGCAAAGCCCCCAGTTATTTATTTATTTTTTACAAAAGATGCCTTTCATATACCACTAAATTAAATGCCAAGTAACCACTTTGCACCAAAGCCACCATTTTAGAAATAGTTGAGTGCATTTACTGTGTCTCTTGCTGGAGCTGAGGAGGACAGACTGAAGAATGTCATACTTGAAAGTTCTAAGTAACTAGATATTGCAGAGCTGTCCACTGCATGTGGCAGCACAAGACTGCCCAGTAAGTTCTTGTCTGCCTACATTTATGCAAGCAGCTGGTAAGTTCTTCCAGAGCCCTAAACAGAATCGGTACTCACAGTTGTGGTATCCTGCTCCCTGGGAAAAAGAAGATGTGCACTTCAGTCTTCCTTTTTTGAGAATGAAGAGATGCAATGCTGCTGCACGGTGTTGGTCAGGCCAGTTACTTCAGGACTGAAATCTGAGCAATCTTGTTCTTTCTGGTTTTTGTCATGGGCTGCTTAGATTGTCTCTCTACTCCTAGTTACGGTTTGTTGCTTGAAGGGGATAGCAGCTTCCCTTTTTTCCCATAGACCTTGTTGGGAGATTGTGGATCAGCACGACTCCTTTTCCTGGGAAAGAAAACGAAGGGAAGCAGCAACTCCTGCTTCTCCTGCTATGTGATGTTCTTACCTTGCTGATGATAGCTCTGCCACACCACTGGCAGGTGTTTGCCAGGCTATGCAGCTCAAATGTGTTTTAATAGGCATGTGAAGGAGGCTAGGACAAGGATTTATGTTGTGTGGAGTGACATACTAACACAGATACAGCATAGAAGAACACATACAAGTGCTTGAAACAAACTTGGTTTGACAAATGCTGCAGGTATCACTGGGAGAAGAAAAGGGGTGGTGGTGAGTTTCTCTTTGTGGTACTTTGAGGTATGACTATAGCGGGAGCAGGCATGCCAACCCACAGGTAGACGGCCCAGACAACACGGATGCACAGTTACTAAAATACAAAGCCAGTGTCCCTAATAAACCCACGCTCCAGTCAATGCATCTTCATAGCATTTGTTGTGCTGCATAAATTAAAGGTAATTAAGATATGCTGTGATGACATGTTTTTGTTTTGCTGTTTATAGGCAAGGTAAGGTTAAGATGGCTCTGAAGTGATAGATGGGGAAGAGCCAGGTGGATGCAAGGGTAAGACAAGGTCCATGAGCTGATAGAACTTCAGTATTTCCAGTGAATTTGGAGGAGACAAGGGAATAGAGCTGAACTCGCTGTAGACAGAAATGAAAGGCAGCAATGATAAAGATGTAAAATGATCATCAAAGAGTAAAGAGAGATGATGTTAAGGTAATGATGAGGAAGAACAGTGGAGACAAGAGTCCAGGACTTCACATCAAATGTTGAGTCAGGAGTGAGGAGATAAGAAACTTCCAGATCAGACACAGACTTCTGTGTTAAAAAGAGTTTTGAATGGTGCAGTTTTCGTCCTTTGTATCACTTAGCTCTTCAGCTGTGCTCCCTCAGCTGGAATATCTTTGTGGTAGCAGGGAGATTGCACATAAAGTAGAAGACAAGAAAACACAAAAGGCCAACTTCTTGCTTGTAGGACAGTGTTCTATAAAGCACAAATATTATAGCTATCTTTTCGAGTTGCACATGTACAATACATTTTTATTTGGTATCTAAGGAATTTATCTGTCCTAAATGTGTCTGTAAATTTGTGAATGGCTATGAGCAACAATCCTTCATACTCTTCTTCTAATTAGCATACATTTCTCTGTTTCTTTTTTTTGTCTGCCTTTTTTTCTTTTTTTTGGTGCTAGTAATTTCTTTTGAGCAGGAAACCTTGCTACTTTCCCTTATTCTTTTCCATTGGTTACATCATTGCTAGGTTCAAGAGAATATCTCCAGCATAAAAATGGAGAAAAACAGAAGGATAAGGTACTAACATTTCTCAGAGCCTTTTTTTTTGTCTTCAAGCTGTTTTTAGAATCAGGAAGATAGAAAAGGTTTACACTGGGATGGTTTACAAAATGGACTTCCTGAGATTTTTAAATGATACTGCAGAGAAGACGTCATAATCTGAAAAAGCCATATTTCCTGGAGCAGAGAAAAATGTTTGGGAATGGTTGTTCCCACTGTCATCTAAAAAGAAAAGTATATACATAACACTGCACCCATGGGAGAAGAAAAAAAAAAGCGAAACTATGAACAATGTGGCAATGCACTGTGATAACAAAAACTCATCTTTAAAAGAAATAAACATACTGTCAACGTGGCTATACATCACACACACATTGCACCAATCAAACCAAAATGGTCTAGTAACTACCATTCTTAATTTTACCTTAAGGCAAACATGATATAAAATGCATGAAGCTAACACTACCAGATCAGCTGGTAATTTAACAAGCCAAACTTTCTTTCCATAAAATGGAAAAGGTGTAATAGAATAGGTTAAATTTCACTTATTGTACGTATGAAATACCAGTTTTGAGCATTCTCTTTATAGCTAATTGAACTTGCATGAAGTTGCTTGAACTAGCTTGTCTGTTTGAACTAGCTTGCTTGAACTGTTTTCTGGTTTTAAAAAAGTGTCTTCATAGTAATAAAAAATACTCATAGGAAAGGCAAACTGGTTACTTTCAGCAACAACCCCTTTTATTTTATTATTTTGAGTTTTATAGATTACATTAAGATATCCTACTACCGTGTGATACCAAACAAAAGTTATCTTTACTGTTTGCAGTATAGAGGACCAGGGTATTATTTACACTGACTGTATACAGAATATAATTAATTAAAATTAAATATTTAAATTATAATATTTTAATTGGGTTTGAATTGATAGTTGTTTTGTTTTTTTTTTTTAATAGATAATTTTATAAGGTGACCTTGTTCCCTCAGTATACACATATTTTGTCACTTACAATGTTTTTTTTGTTTAAGGGTATACCTAGTTATTAGACAACATGTTTCTGTAGAAGTTTCCAAGATCAAGTAAGCATTACCATTTTCATTTTTCTTGTTCTGCTCTGTTTACACAGGTTTTTATGTTTCTTACTCATTTTACCTAATGCAATCAGGGTTTTTTTTTTTCAGAAAGCAAGGATGTGCATGCAACATAATTATTAATACCCATGTCTTCTCCAGTTCAGTTCTCTCAGTCAACACTTGCGTCACTGGAAAAATCATAAAATTGATTTCATTGTGTGCATGTCTAGGAGGGATTAGATCAACTCAATGTTTCAGTGGGATTTAGGCACTTAAATATACAGCAACTTTGAAATTCAAGGCTTCAGCATTTTTCTAGGTGACCAATATAATTCATTCAAAGCTAAATTCCCATATTTATATTTCTCCTTACATATTTGTTTATACACTATCTCTGTTAACAAGTATTTATAAATATACGTAAATGTGTGTGCATGTATATGCATTCTTTCAGCAAGTGTTTCATTCTTCCTTGATTTTATAATGGATGCATGTATATGCATCCATTTTAAGCATTGATGTAGCAAATATCGTAACAGAATATACTTAAGAAAGGATTATGAGATAGGAATTAGAAAGATTAAGGAAAAAAACAGTGATAAGGTATATGAACTTGGAAAGAGATACTGAGCTGGAAATGAACTATTAGTGCATGCTAAAAATCCATGTTACTGAGAGATGACTCAATGACTCTCAATGACTGTAGAGGAGGAAGGACTACCTTTTGCAGCTAATACATGATAACAAACAAATTAATCAAGCTAAAATCAAATTATGTAAAATACATTGCAAATATAGTGTACAAAAAGGGAGGAAGAATACCTGAAACCCTCCTTCTTCTCATGTGATTCCTAAATCACATTTGTAGAAATTGTTTTGTAGAAAACAGATTTCCTGTATTTTTAATTACGTAAATTATGTATTATATATTTAAATAGCTTATACAGATCACTTTATTTTTTATGTCAGTCTTTCAGGTTTTCTCTTTTGACATCTATTTATACTTTGGGAAGATCCACGAATTCTTCCCACCTTTTCCATAAAACTAGCAATTTTTTTTTATACAGAAAAACCTAACAGCCACCAATGACACAATATGTTTAAGAAGGAACTGGGATTTGTTTTGAAACAGAATTTGGAACATAATACTTTAAATAGATAACAAAACTGTAATTTTACACATGGTTACTGAGTTCTTAAATGAGGGGGGTTTCAACTTTACATAATTGTGGCTTTTCAATCTACAGTAATTCCTTAGTAACTTAACTTACCAGGTTTGATTTTGGTGTTGGTTACTAATGTTTATAGCTTGAATTATTAATATCATTTTATCTTGCATAAGGTAGTGGTTTATACCTGTATCTCTAAAATTGGATCCCAGCCATAACATTTGTATAACTGATAAAAACCTGCTACTGTGCTACACTGAAGCAAACTTTCTCATAATTGTCATTGAAATAAATTAGGTAAGAGTACAGAATTGAACATAAAGGTTATCACAAACCTTTTAACTGAAATTAGATGATCAACTTTATGTATTATGAATTCATTTAAATCTTGAGATATTAATGTGTTTTGCTTTTCAGTAAGTGAGGGATGAGAGACAGATGATTCTCTGATGTATCTGGGTTTCAAGTTCCTAGAAGCTACATTTTGAGCTTAATCTCCTGAATTACACAAGATTTGAAAATTTGGTAAAAGAAAACATTGCCATTAAACTCAAGGTAAGAAATTATTATACATTGGTTTATGTATCTTTATATAAAAAATTACAAGTAGCAAGCATATGACACAGAAATGGAACAATAACAGCAATAATTGTGAATGCATGCTTTTTACAATGTATCTAATAAAGGGATTTTTTCCAACTCAAATATTCAGTAACATACATGCAGATTATTTTCTCAATGTCAAATTCAGTCATATTGCTAGATGCTTATCCAACAAACATTTCTATTGAAGTGATTATGAATGGCTAAATACCTGATTTCAATAAATTGTTCCTGAAATTGGTAATTTAACTTGAAACAAAAAGAAGAGAGAAAAAGAAAAAGAGAAATGACCAATAAGCATAATAAACAAAGTCTTATTGCCTTCTAGTAATTTTACTCAACACTGTTTGCTGAATTTTGTCATGATATGAGAATAGCTGGTCAGAGAGTCCATAAAACCTCTAGCTGGTGTTTCCAAGGACGATAGTTTCACATTTCATTGTAGCATGTTCAAAATCACCCAGGAGCGCACTATTCTCAAGCAGTCTATATAATGAAAACAATGTACATATAACAAAAGTTCAATGTAAATCTTCTTCCACATATCACACAACATACAAGTAAATAACAGACATAAAACATATCAACTGAAATAAAACTAAGGTTAAAAAAAAGAAAAAGTCTCTCTTAGTTAGGAGCTAATTTCTTCTTCAAGTTTGCAGTAGATCTCCAAATGTATTTAAAAACTAAGAAGCACTTGGTGGCTAGCAAATTACAAAAGAAACATATTATTGTGCAATGGGAATATCTTGTTAAGGAAGTAAGATATGTCTGTACTTCTTAGGTTTGGATAAAGGCAATGAAATGAAATTAGAAACATGTCCACTTTCTCTTTCAGACAGCTGAAATGATTCACTATAGGTTTTTCCGTTCAGCATTTTCATGACTGCATGAATAGTTGTCTGAAAGCAAAACAAAGTTAAAATATGTTCTCTCTATGAGGAAAAATACAGAAAAATATTTACCTAAACTATCTAGAAGCAATAAAAGCATTAATGGATTCTTTCCCCGTAAAATTGCTGTATACATATATATACATATAAACATGTATATACACCTATCTATGTTAATATATATATACACATATATAAATTGTCAGACTAACAGCTATCTATAATTTCATTATAAACATCTGAGATTATGTTTATTGAGAATGTTGATAACAAATTATACAAAATGAAAAGCCTAGGAAAAGACTCAAAAAAGGAAGTTTAATTTGCAAACATTAACATTAGCGCTACAGAACCTCTAATTTTATCAGTACTACCACATACCCTTCCATCAACACTTCACAAGGCTGAAAGAATAAAATGAACAGAAAACAGATAGTTCCACATCTTCCTGACTTGGGTTAGATTGCCAAGTTTTACATACTATTTCACATGCTGGAACTCTACATTTTATTTTCGGAAATAAAAAAATAAGTGAAACAGCGCAGCCATGCAAAGCATCTGCCTTTCTGATGTGTTTAGAATGAAGATTATATTTAGCTAGGGGATGATTACAGTGCTGTCAATAATAAGGAATTAATAGATATTGCTCAGTTTACAATGCTGAAGTGGTCAGATGACTTTAATTTTTCTTGGTAGTCAAACCTGTCTCTCTCCATACAAGGTGACATATAACTTGAGAACTAACATGCATTTTAGCAATGTAACAAATCAAATGGAAAGCAATAGATGGTTCAATTGTTGTATAGGTATATTTACTTACCTCCAGTCTGTCTCTTAGACCCTAGTTGTGTTGTACTCAGACTCATGTTTGCTTAGAGACCCAATGAGGCAGAACCTGGAATGTTATGGCTATTTCATTCAAAATAATAATGTTTGCATAGAAAAAAAGAAATATATGCATATAGATACTTAATAAACAGTACACCATGATAATCTGATCAATATTCATGAAGTAATTTACATTGGCATGCAATTAGATTAAAATAATCAAATATCTTATTTTTTTTTAAGGGACAGAAATGCCTTAATGTGCAAAGAAAATATGGAGGGCATGTAAACAGTCACAAGAAGTGTATAAATAATGCATGCAAGAGAAAACACAAATATATATAAAAAGTTTCTGTGGGTTTTTTTCAAATAATGGTTCATAAATGTTTCTGATTTTCTTTTTCTTTTACTTGTAAACGTTTAGTCATTCATATTTACAGTCATTCAAAGTGCAATATACAGTAGAAATAGCTCTTTTATTAAAAATATCATGCTTGACTTTACTTTTTTATTAATTAGGAAGATTCCTCTTAACTACATTCTTATATGTAAATATGTAAGTATTTTCTATTCACTATGCTGTCTTATATTCTAATCTATATATATATATATGTTAATACGACAATCCAAGATACTGTGGTTAATAATGGAAGAGATACGGTAAAGTTTTGCAAATACTGTCATTCAATATAAAAGGTAATGTTTCATGAGAAAAGGGGTTTTCTTACCCCAGGATTGTGTTTCTCATTATTGTGCCATGCATCAAAATGGACACACATATTTTTTATTTATTGGTGTATTGATTTAGAGATGCTAGACCAACAGTGGATAATACTCAAGGCCACCTCAGTTACAAGGAAACCACATGCATGTGGCTCTTTCAAAAACCAAATTCATACACAATCTTCTTTGGTTTTTAAAAATTGAACCTGTTCTCTGTTGACCTGCGTGTGTATGCATGTGTGTATGCATAAAATAGTAAAAGAAAAAGAAAGATACAAAGTAGAAAGGTAAAACTGAGATACAGGATCCTTCAGGAAACAGGAGCAGAGATGAGAAAAAAGAGAGACAGAAAGAGAGAGATAATATAATGGTACGTGCTACCAGGAAACAGAAATTTGAACAATAAATAAAGAAGAAAGAAAACATGTCTTTACTGAATAAAGAGTGAATATGGTTGGGCAATCAAGTCCTTACACAATAGTCTTCATCAAAAATCTATTGATACTGACCGCTGAACAGCTTTATCATGTCTGGACAGCCTGTGACTTGTGGTTGGTACCTCTTCAATTTCGTCTATCTCGCACGCATCTGCAGCATCTTGTGAGTAGCTATGCTTCATGACAAGGATATTTCTCCTGTTCATGGGCTGAATGAGTGGTTTTACAGGCTGGGGTTGTATTTCTGTCAAGACAGAAGCATCTCTTGTGCTGAGGTTGCTACGGCTGCCCTTAATGCTAGACACTTGTGATCCACAGTGATGGTCATGAATGCATTTTGAAGATGATCTCCGCAGTTTATGATAATTTTCAAAGTCATCTGCAACATCAGCAAGGTCAGCTGCAGTCCCTGTCCCTCTGAGGGTGCATAACTCATAATGAGGAGGCTCAAACACCTCCTGGAACACTGTTTGATCAAAGTCTGTTTTCCTTTGGACAAATTTTTTACGAGGCTGCTTGATCTGTACTATAACAGAGATAACAATGAGGATGATCACAATGCAAGAAGTCACCCCAATTATAGTCCCACTGGTATTGGTAAGTTGGTCCAATAGGTTAGCTTTTCTTTTTTCTGTGTGACAGGAGAAAAAAAAAAAGCACAGCATTAATTGCAGTTCAAGAAAAAATGATGGGTTCACAGATTACTGCAAAGCTGAGC
>VYZM01011192.1:65623-76922 GCA_013398915.1 Dromas ardeola | reverse complement strand
AGAAAAGGAATTAAAAGTATATTCTGGAAATAATTTATTTGTAGTCTTTATGAGCCAACTATTCAACCCCTGTCCTAAACTTTCACCATAGAAAAATGCTTATACTAATGACTTTTTCTCTTCTTCTGCTTATTCAATACCAATACTCTTCCCCCTGTTTATTCAATACCAAATGCTGGAACAATTAGATATATTCAGCACAGTCTGCTCTGAGATTATACAAAAAAGCCTTATCTGTATAAAGATGTCAGAGATTAGTGGATATATAAATTCTACCTTGTAAAACCTTTTCTGTCCAATAAAAGAGAGCTAGAAAAAATATAATGTGGAGTTGTCTTTAACAGAGTAAATGAAAGTAGGTGGGAGGCACAAAGCTGTTCCAGTTGCAAAGAGAGGAGGAATGGTAGTGTAGTCAGCAACAATTAATCCATATAATAACTGATAAACCATGGGCAAGATAGGAACTCAAACAGAATCCAAGAAAAGAATTGTTAAATTCACTGCAGCCCTCTCCTGTTTGTTACAAAGGCATGGCTTGCTGACTGTGGTGGGAGAGAAAACACTCTCTCTTCTTGTCTGCGGCTCTAAACCGAAGGAACTAAAGCTCTCGTATAAACGAACATGACTTTACCTTGGCTCCATTTTCAAAGCTCCCGTATGTGAAACAACGATGACCCTAGGAAGCCAGCAGTATTCCCTTAGTAGTCTCTATACTAGGTATTTGAAATATATTGAAAATTAAAGTAATAAAATTAGCTCCTGCTTAAGAAAACACATTGATTCTTTAAAAAATATGAGCAAAATTAAAGATGAATTTAAGAAAATTACTTATGGCACAAAAAGCACATTAACACTGCCCACATCATTATTTATAGAGAAAGAAGATTATTTTGGCTTAGGTGACAAATTACCCTTCCACGGCAGAAAGAAAAAAAGTAGTTTACAAGTTCAAGCTGTAAAGTTATTAAACAAGATCTGACTGTACTAAGAAATGCACAACATATTAGAAAAGTCAATTTCTTAAATTAAATGGCAAATCAGTAACTGGATGAAGGACTGACCTTGGATCGGGGTGGTGCTCGGATGTACCATTTACAGTCTACTGCTTCAGTTTCAGAAGCTTTTCCTTCTTTGACAATTTGTACAGATTCCACAATTCCTTCAGGTCCTCCCATCTCAAACTCACAAACTGAATAACAAAATACCAGAAAAAATGAAACCTGAACAGCAAACAAAAATATTTTCTACAGCAGAGTGCAAAGGCCTCGAAGTCTAAAAAATAACACCAACATACCAACCTGGCAATGGTTTCAAAACACCAAGGTCCTTAAAATCCGGATCTTAAAAATTGAGAAAGACAAAATTAGTTTTGTTCAATATCTTGGCTATAATGTCAATGTGTAATGTCAATGTGCCAAAATTTGACAATGCACTTCAGTGGTATGATTAAACATATATTTCTTGGAAATGAGAAATGTGTCAAAACTATAGCAACAAAGTAATTATTAATGTATAAATTATCGATACTATTATACCAAGTTCTTTTTTTTTCTGTTATGAAATCCTGCTTTTCTCTGTGTCTCTTTTTCAGAAGAGTGAGTTCAAAAATATTTCTGCATACACTAGCAAGCAAGAACATCACACAGCTAACCACATGATATTTTAATACATCAGTCTAATGAAAGAGGATATATTTACAGATCCATTCAGAATCCTTTTGCCTATTTTGCATTTTGCAGTATGATTATAACACTCAAGTTAACTAGAGAAATCTAAACTTCATTCTGTTTATGAATACTCTGCCATCCCTACTGACAAAGAGGAGACACATTCTTTAGTAGAAACATCCATTTGGTCTTCCTGAAATAAATACCATAAGGATTTACAATGGAATTCATTGTGCTAACAAGGTAATAAGTCTAATACATGTGCTATTTTCAAACAGATATAATCGTGTTACTCACTGAGATGCTTTGTATCATGTTTTTATAGCCAGATATAAGACATAGATGAAATGAGTTTGGTCTTAGACCTATGCTTCAATAGACAGCTATCCATAGACAAATCATAATTTCACAAAATTTGTCCAAAACCAGAAAAATGAATGATGCTAAAGTATTTCAAGAGAAGATGATCTCTTCAGGATAGACTGGTCTTGTCTTGGGAGATTTGCACTGCTTTTTTACCTAAAATGAATGTACCACACTGTTTTTTCTCATTTTCAGGAGAAAAAAAAACTAAAAGAAAAACAAAGAGAAAAGAAATCCACTGGCCTTTACTATTTCTCCGAAAAGTTTATAGTATCTGGTCTTCTGAAAACAATAATAAACACTTATATACACTCTTCATTAAGCTTCTCCTGAGCCACATACAGAGTGCCAAGGCCTCAAAAGGATTGCACAAGAGGAAAACCACGGCAGAGTTTGAGCCATGTACTCTACTCATGGAACTGATCTTATTGTTTCAGGATTGGGTCAGTGTAGAAAAAGCTATAAATAAAACAATGAAGAGAAAGTTTGGAAGTAGAAAACGTATTAAAAAAAAAAACAAAACCAAAATGAAACCAATCCACCACCAAAACTGCTGTTCCCCTCTAGCCTTAGATGAGTCATGACAGTAAGAATCATAACTAAGTAATATCCTGAAAAAGTCTAGTGCTCTGTAAGAAAGATCATCCATTTTACCTTGAACAATGAGAATGTGTTGACTTCAAAAATTGGGGTTGTAAATTACTTTTTTAAACTGTCCCTACCAGATTGCTGTTGTTCTTCCCAGTTATCTTTTACAGTTTCACAATATAAATCATGAGTAAATACCATGAACTTAAGGGACTGCAAATATAATTCAGTAGGCAATTAGCATTAATTGTTAAGCAATTTTATAGATCAGTAGATAAATATGATAGCCAACAACACTAAATGTAATTAAATATTTCAGTTAATGTGCTTAGATGTTGATATCTAGTGCTGAAAGCAAGATACGTGTAAGGAAGCCTACTTTGACTACTGGTTCAAATTAACATCCAAACCATGTCTAGTGTAACCATTACATTTCTTCCTTTTGCTGAGTTTGCAAGGATCACTTTGGTCTACTGAAAAAACTCCACCACATTAGCAAAGCAGAGAGGAGGAAAGAAAGAGAAAAAGATCCAGACAGGATTTCTCCCATATGAAGGAGTTTTCATATAAAGGAGTGCTAATAGCAAGAATCCAGGCTAAAGTGTAATCTAGGCCATGCAATTTAACCCCCCCAAAAATACTGAAAGTATGTTCTCATTTGTTAACAATACAATTAGAACAAGACCACACAGAAGTGCACAACCTGTTAAAATTCTAGAAATATGGTAGATCTTGCTCCGTTTTGAAAAATGATCTTTTTGCAACCTTTCAACATCTCAAGAGTGATAGTGGAATAAAATCTGCAACACTTGAGGTGATACACTTCATTAAACATTAAAAGTATACCAATATTATTATAATAAAAACAACAATCTGTAAATAAGGTATTACCAGAGATGCTGGAAATTCAACCATGTTTAAGCATATTTACCCAGCAAATGTTTGTGTTTTATATAGTCTACCATTAAACAGATTGTACTTTAGCAGCTCTTCTGTATGTAATTCAATCAAATTGTTATTATCAGTCTGGCTGAGTCAGAACCCTTTTAACGATATCTAAACACTGACTGGTTACATCTTCCAATAGACAGAGAGTCCTGATTAAAATCATGTTCCCATTAGGGAAACCTCCCACAACAGGAAAATTTTGCTGGGAAAAATAAGATCGATCACCTACAATGAGAGAGAAAAACAGGAGGCAATAGTCCTTGAGGGGAATGCAATATATGTAAATTTTTTCATGGGGATCTCCTCAATGGGGAAATGAAGTATGTAAAGAGGAAACCAGGAATTTTCATAAGAAATGTGAAAAAGTGTGAAGGTTATGTAAATGGAAGACCTTGTAAATGGAAGACCTTGCATCCAAAATAAGTTCTGTGGCTCTTTCATGAACCATTGAATGTCTCTTTTAAAACCAACTAAAACCAACAAAATGAAGGTTATCCAGAAATTTCCTTTGGTGATATATTCCAATGTATTCCACAAATAATAGATTCCTGTGATGTTTATTACTATAAACTTTTCTGTAAAGTCTCTGTGAAGCACAGTAGAAACTTATGGGATGCAAAAATCAGTGCTAGGTTATTTACAGTTACTGTACTAATATTGAAATAACTAGCTGAAAGACAAATCTAAGGTTAATAGCAGAGGTTAGACAAATGTCTACCACAATGGAGACTTGTTTTGATGGAATTTTCTTTGAGTCATGGGAACCTATATATCGATCCTGGAGAAATCTGTAATATTTAGGACTGGTTCCAAATGGATCCACCAGGTCTTCATGGGAGCCTCTAAAGTTTTCACGTGCTGGCTCTGGGATCTCTTCTATACCTGGCCCATGGAAACCATGCTACATTTCTTTATTTTTAGTTTCACTGTTAAGATGCAAGACGTCTGGGTTTTCTAAGCAGCTGCCAAGCGTGGAATTTAAATGCAAAAAAAAAAAAAAAAAANAAAAAAAAAAAAAAGGGTTAGGGCATCTGATTGCTAAAAAAGCTTATGAAATAAAGAAAATTGTAAGGTCAAAAGGGATTAACTATTTGAAAAGTATGTAAATCACTTTGTTTACAAGTAAACTGCAGCATCTTATGTGGTTGCCCAGCAGTGGCATACCCATACAGACACATATCTAGCCACCTCTGCACTCACATGTATGCTTGCACTCTCTCATTCTAAGTCACTTGCACAGACAGTGAAATTTTTAAAATTCTGTTACTTGAGTGATTTCTGTAAGAGACAGGTAGACAGTTTCTAACAGAAAAATGGAAAATGCACAAAGTTCAAACTACTTACTAGTAACAAGATATTCTGCTGGTAAGTATTATTACAAATCTATTTAAAAAGATCAAATTTTGAATAAAAAATACACAGTTATCAAAACTGTTCAACTTGTCTTCAAATACAGATTCCACAAGGCTTTAAAAAGCAATTTTAAGTCATACAGAAAAAATACAGTATTTTCTTTCTTATAAATGCACAAATTTGTGAGTAAACCTTTCATATTTTGTTAAACAGTTTCTTTGACTTTTCATATAAACTTTCTTATGCTACCAACGTCAAACCTGTTGCTTGTACTAACAGAAATAACAGATATCTCAATCTTGGAAGTCAAATGATTTAAGTCAACAGATGTTTCAATGTCTCTTTTAAAAAATGGAAGACGGAGCTTGTATGTTTCTCAGCATATCTGGGCTAAAATATACTTAATTACACAGGTTTTTTTTGTATCTGAAGTACAGAATATACAGTGAAGAATATGAGCAATTACTGTATAGTCAGAAATCAAGATGAAGGAAATGTGTACCACAAAATCCTGATGCAGATATAAGCCCTGATTGTGATTAACTTTTGAGGTATTTTGCTTTGTTTTCTTCTATAAATGAGAAAGAAAGGAATTATTTGATCAACCTACACACTACAAAGGGTTGGTGTTTGAAACATAAAGGAGTTTTTACTGTTTGTGAATATAAACACCTCCTTTTTTAATGGATATATACACAACGTAGTCACAATACGGAGAAACCATATTTCCTAATGATATATAGGGAAATTGTCCATTTTTACTAATTGAACAGACAGCTGTAGATACATGTTTTCATTTTCCTGCCTTTGAATGACTAGAAATAGGTAACTTCTATCTATCAATATTTAAGAAATTTTAATGCATGCATGTGGTTCTCTGTCACAGAACTGATTAGAGCCCCGATTTTACATGTAAATGCTCAGGAAAAGTAAAGAGAATTGCACTATTCAGCAAGCCACTAGTTATTTATTTTCAAGTTTATGAAGTCAGGTTGTTTTACAATGATTTCTGGGAGCCTAAACTAGCCCTGCCCTCTTGAGGGTTGAAATATAATTCTCTGTAAAAGCAGAGCTTGCCAAACTCAGTACAAAACAGCAGGATTATTCTAAGGTATTTTATGTGGTTTCCTCCCAGTATTTGATGATACAGTAAAAATACTGGAAAATGATGACCAAAAGATTTTAAAAGCATAAAAGTCTGCTCAAAGAATCACTAAAGCATTTCTAAAATAGAAAAACATTTTTATAAGTAAACCTTTTTTGTGAAGCGTACAACAAGGGAACCTAGCTATTCTACTGGGAAGAGTGAAGGAATGGTACAAAGGAAAAAAAAAAAAAACAAAGCCAAAATCAAAAAACAATTAAGATGTGCAAAAATACACAAAATATTGTCTTGTTAGCCAAAATTTAAATTTGTTCTGATGAACATTTTCACCTCTGTGTTCTTGTTGAAACTTCAATATATGTCTATATCTGTATTAAAGATATCAAAGGATCTTCAAAGAAAACCTATCGTTTGATAGACAACCTGAAAAACAGTTCTATAATAATTATAGCTGGCAATAGTATGTTCTGTATTTGCTTTTCATTTTCTATGTTCTTTCTTTTAAGAACAATATTGTGAGCAAGGGTGGCTATTTTGGAGGCTATGTATTTGTAATCTAAAACAATGCCTCTCAAATTTTTCACTCCTTACCAAAGTCATGAAAGAACTTAAAGGTGGTAAGTGTAAATGTAAAGACAAACAAGCCAAAAAAGATTTGTACTCTCGAGAAGTTTGAGAAACTTTTTTTTTGAGGATACCACTCCATAAAGAGACACTACTTTGTCTTGCTTTTGGTGATCTTTTCATGCACACAATGGCTGGCTGTGAGATCTTAGCCTACTTGCCTCCCTTGTCTACTCCAAACTGTTCAGAGTAGGTTCTTTCTGCAGTGTAAATTTTGTATGGGTGGAAACCATCTCAGAAGGTAAAAGAATTCATGAGAGCCTGGGCGTCATCTTCAAATGGTGTTTGGACTATCCAGTATACGGACTCAAATACCAGAAGTGAGAAGTCCTTCTTGGAACTGACGTAGTGAGAAAGGAGAGCAAGAATGGGCAACAATGTCAGACTGCTGAGTTGAAAGAGGAAGTTTGGGAGCCTTGATGATATGAGTGGGATAATTTGTCAGATCATTTTTATTACGTTAAATATTTACACTAGCAGCTAAGTGCTCCAATTAGACATCGCGTTCCCCTTATGCAGCATACTGTGTGTGGAAACACAGGGAAAAATGATCCCATCACAAATATTTCAGGGGATGCATATACCTTTATCTGCCAGTTGCTCAGAAACGTGTGAACCAAGACTGAATGAGCTCAGGAGCCCACTTTATCTGAGCAATGCACCCTTGCTGTGACAGTGCAGCTAACTTGATCACCAGGACTGGCTGTCAGTCAAGGGCAGTATCTTGTACGTGTCTCACCAAGATAAGATCCCAGTGGCTTCCTGTGATTGACTAATGGTTGCTGAGCTTGACTAGGAAGAAAGATGTACAACATCTCTGTGCTACAGAGCTCTTCCTGACAGATGTTGAATACTAAGTATGGCCTAGTCACGCAATTTCAACATAAAACTACTAAGGCTTGGGATTTGTCTCATTGGTTTGTTAGAGACAACTCCTAGCCTAGCCCAAGGAAATGACACTTTAAGTTCATGGCAGAAGTACAGGGAAAAATGATCAAGAGAGTTTAGCCACAACTGTTGCTAGGCATTACTTCTTCAGATTGAACCAATTTATATATGGTTATTGCTTGCTACCATTGAGTGCTAAACTTGCATATCCTTTCCAAGAGGGCGTTCATGCTATATCAGTCCATGGAGTGGATTTCCCAGGACAGAAGGAACTTAAAGGAATAACTTGGTGATATAAAGTAACCTTACTTTGTCATTGGAGAAATTCTTTCTCCTAGTTTTACCTCAGAACATTCAACAGAATGAATACATTCACTACAGCGTTTCCAATTTTGAAGAGCTACATCTTTTTCAGTTATTCTATTCAACAGAATATATTATTTGTGCTACTTCAAATAGTACTGAATAAACTGTAGTTGACCACATATTAAGACACATTTCCACCACAAACAGAAACGTCAGGATAGTGTTTACTGCTACTGACATTCCCTTGCTGTCACCGGCCACACCAACTATGCCATGTAGGCTATTGGCATCTTTTTGAAGACAACTGTATCTCACATGAGAAACTCAAATATCTCCTCTAGTTTCCATGTGCGAACAGTTCACCTTCCACTTTAATACGAGATTTCTTGTGCTGTCTCCAACTATTTTTCTCTTACAGCCTAGCAAAACATCAGGTGGACTTTTGCTGAAGTGATTAACCATGTCAGAGAGCACTGAAAGATGAGTTGCATTTTTAAAAACAACTGGTTGATTAATCATCTGACTATATGAGATATCAGAAAGAGATAAAGCAGACACAATACTTCAGAAAATATGATCCTTAGAGTGGAAAGAAATGAAATAGCCATAGACAAAAAGCCATTCATTAGTTTGCTGTGCAACTGCTCGATTTTTCAAAGTTATTCAATTAATTATATTGTAGTGCTCTCCTATAACAAAGTCTTTATATGATTCCAAAAGCCAATGTCACAGGATGTTTTAAAAATGTATATCCAGACTCTATATCCAGAGTAGAAATCTGTTGGTGTTTAGCATCAAAGGAAGAATTCTAGGTTTTCATTCCCACAGGAGCCTGAATGCTCTCTTTCTAAAGGAAAAAACCAACCAACGAACCAAACAAACAAAAACCCAACGAAATCAAAGGGAGAGGGAAATTCATTCATTAAACCAAATTGTCAAATCTAATTGTAATTATACGTGCCCACCACAGACAATGCAACAGAGCTTAAACCTACACTTTCAGTGAGCAAGAAGAGGAACTCTAAAAGCCACATAGCTCAATGAATTGCTGAGGAAGGCATATCAACACCAAGTCCAAGAAACAACTGAGGGAAAAATAAGTTCTTCTGTCCTGTCCTTTCAGCATCCATAGTAGTATAGCTTTCAGTGACTGTAGTTTTCCTTCTCTTTCTGCTATTTTTAGGAGGTTTCCTGTCTAGAAACTGTCCTTTCAGGGACCACTGAGCTGTTGACCCCATCAGTCTTCCCAAATGTACAAAGCCCTCTCTACAGGATGAGAAGATGGGTTTTCATCAGCTTTAGCTACACAGCATACAGTGGAGCTGCCCTGGAGATATTCTTGCACTTTCTTTCGCCTCTTCATCCTTTTAGCAGCATTGGGTAGCAGTTTTCTCTCTGAGGAAGACTTTCAGTATAATCCAGTTGTCAGAAAAGAGATAACTCTGTGTGTTAAACTGTGAATTCCTACTTAAATTACCCACAAACTTATGAATTTTACATTTTATTACACAAGATAACATTCAGATATTTAAGGGATATAAATAATATATGGGAAGGGAGCAATAACCCTTCCAGTCTTTCCACTATTATGAAATCCAACTTCTCCTGAGATTATGGAAGGAAAACATTTTGATAAATTTTTGGTAAGTAAGGTTTTACAGCTAGGTTTTTTGGCCTCACAGTTCATCTGCTTCCTGTTGGTTACAACTGCATGAGTCTGACATTCCCTTTTGTTCAAATAGCTGGTTTTTATCCCATTTCATGCAAATAAAAGTGCCAAAGAACAGTCCAAACAATGATTAATTGCTAATACTGACCTAACATACACATAATCTGTTAGAAACAAGACACTAGCTCAGCTAGGACTTTTATTATTTTGATGAGAAAAGCCTTACTGTATGTTTTACTATGTATTTGACTAAAACAAGCAATTCATACAAACCCTGGCTCTAAATGGTTTCCACTTAACTTAATGAATAAAGATGGTTGCTTGTCAGTAAGACATTTTTTGCTATATGCCCCCATGAAAAAATAAAAAGGATGATAAATTCTAAATCAAAGGGTCTTGTCTTCATCCTTTTTAACTTTTTCTTTAAACAATAAGATCCTTCTAATGGATCCTCAGTCCTCTTTGAGTATCATTTATGCCATGTGTTCTGTGTTCACTGACCGATTCTCAAACTGGTTTGTCATGAACATCAGTAAACAAATGGGTCTGTGGATAGCTGGAGACCTGTAATATAGAGTTTGAATAGTTTTACATTTGTGTCTATAAAACCTCAGTTACCGTTGACTTTTTCACACCCCAGAAACTCCGGATCCAGCTATCCCTAGACAGTTATTATATTCAGTATAAATTAGTAAATTTTTAATTCTATTGTCATAACTTGGGAATTTAGATTTAAAAAATAATTTCCATGGAATTCAACAGATTTGCAGGTTTCCTCCACTATTCAAAAGCTACCAGTCTGAAGCAACAATTTGATTTCCACTAGATTTACTCACAGTTTTAATATTGACTCTAACAGAAGCAGTTTTAGGCCCACAATTTGACCTGAATTTAGCAATTGATTTATTGAGTACTACACTGATTGAATGCCTCAGCCTCCTGCAGAGAATGAAAACTGGTCTTTTGCATCACATTCACCATGAAAAGAAACATTATGATTCATTGAATCATACTTTGGAAAGGCAGTGTTCATAAGAAGTCCTTATGTCTACTTTATACAATATGCAATATTGCCATTAACTGGCTGAAGAGACCGGGAAAAGAAGAACAAAGTGGTTACTGATTAGAGATTCTCCAGTTTTTCCATTGGTGTGGTAATATTTAGAAGAAATGAGGTATCAGGCTAGTTTTCACTTTCAGCAGCAGAAGCAGGTCAAACATGATGGTCAGTCACAGTACTTGGGAGTTTTAAGTATGGGTCAGCCGCTTATCCAACAAGCAGGCAATAATTAAATTTCATTTGACCAGATCAAGTTTTTGTCTGCCAAACAGCAGGATTTTTCCTAGCTTGATTTGAAAGAGTTATTTAAAGCTCTAGTGATCAAGAAAAAAAATCAAATATAAATAAAAACTTTCATATAAAAGCACTTGGTAAATCATTGATCCATACGTATATTGGACTATCGCTGATAGGCAATATTCTGGCATACAAACAACTATATTAATGCTACAAATTATTCTGGTGGGGAGAACACATGCAATTACAGTGATTCAAATTACCCAAATCTGATTTTTAAACTACTAAGCCAATATGCAATATTTTATTAAAAAAACCCAACCTCTAAACTTGTTTTATACAATTTTGGTATGGACTTTGTAATTGGTAGCAGTTAATAACCAACTGTTTAATCCACCTAATGAAATCCGCATTGAAGAACAAAATATTTGTAATAATTTTCTGCGTTCTCTTTTAATATTTATTTTCACATAGAGCTACAGGAGGGGAGG
>VYZM01011192.1:37735-65355 GCA_013398915.1 Dromas ardeola | reverse complement strand
AGAGAAGAGAAGAGAAGAGAAGAGAAGAGAAGAGAAGAGAAGAGAAGAGAAGAGAAGAGAAGAGAAGAGAAGAGAAGAGAAGAGAAGAGAAGAGAAGAGAAGAGAAGAGAAGAGAAGAGAAGAGAAGAGAAGAGAAGAGAAGAGAAGAGAAGAGAAGAGAAGAGAAGAGAAGAGAAGAGAAGAGAAGAGAAGAGAAGAGAAGAGAAGAGAAGAGAAGAGAAGAGAAGAGAAGAGAAGAGAAGAGAAGAGAAGAGAAGAGAAGAGAAGAGAAGAGAAGAGAAGAGAAGAGAAGAGAAGAGAAGAGAAGAGAAGAGAAGAGAAGAGAAGAGAAGAGAAGAGAAGAGAAGAGAAGAGAAGAGAAGAGAAGAGAAGAGAAGAGAAGAGAAGAGAAGAGAAGAGAAGAGAAGAGAAGAGAAGAGAAGAGAAGAGAAGAGAAGAGAAGAGAAGAGAAGAGAAGAGAAGAGAAGAGAAGAGAAGAGAAGAGAAGAGAAGAGAAGAGAAGAGAAGAGAAGAGAAGAGAAGAGAAGAGAAGAGAAGAGAAGAGAAGAGAAGAGAAGAGAAGAGAAGAGAAGAGAAGAGAAGAGAAGAGAAGAGAAGAGAAGAGAAGAGAAGAGAAGAGAAGAGAAGAGAAGAAAAGAATCAAGAGAAAACAAGAAGCAGTGTCATACAATCTTTTATTAACCCACATACTGCAACCAGCAGATTTGATAACATTGTCTCTTGAGCTTCAACTATCAGATAACATCTGGCAAATGATGTTTGTAAGTCCTGTTACACAACATCTTCTGGCTTCTCAGTGTCATCTAGGGGACTGATATGTGACTAGAGTAACACATTTCACACTGCCTGCTTCTGTCATGCTAGTACAAATTTTTAATAATGGATATGCCACAGACATCAGTTTATTTGAATCTGAATTCTCAGAAAATATTTCACAATTCTGTTATCATCATCTTACTCATGACTCAAGCAATCTTTCTTAACACAAATTGATGGATATTAGATGTTGTCTTCTGACATCAAAGTATTCAAACAACTTCTCTGTATCTCTAATGTGTAATGGTATCTGAAGCAGTATTTTTAAAATGTTAATCAAAAGCATTTGCTTACTTATTTTCACAATTTTGCAACGAATTTATTCCTTTTGATGGCATTCTCAATTGTTTGATAGATCTCATCACCCTAAACATTTAAAAAAAATTTAATCGAAAGTCAATTTTAGACCCTGTAGCACAGAGCAAAATATTTTGTCTCACTGAAGTTAAATTCTCCTCTACAAATCTACTTGAGGAAACACTAATGTCAGACACTTATTTACCTAGTGAATTCCAGACTATGCTGTGATCACGTAAATCAGAGCAAGAATAATTTGGGAGCACTGGATCTCTCAATTGCAAAAGAGATTTGTGTATTGAACATTTCTGGTATTTATTATATAATGCATTTTTAATAAGAAACAGAAAAAGTCTGTCTTGAGAATTCCTCTCTAAGGGCAGAAGCAATTTTGCTAACATTTATGTTACCTGATTTGATTATGAATGACTAGCATATATTTAATTAAAGGTTCTCAATTACACTGTATGTCTATACGATTGCAAAGCGCTCGTAAATCAGATTGGAAATACCATAGCAGACAAGAATACAAGACTAAACATAACCTGCCTGACTGTATATCCAACTTGAGTGGTATGAATAGAAGTCTCATTCTTAAACCAGAGAAGAATTTGGTCCATTAAGCTGAAATCTTTTCTTTATTGTATGAAGTTGTGGATAATGCTTTTATGCATCAGATTGTATTAGATAAATAAACACTGGATTGCAGCAAAACCACTTAAGGAAAAATTTAAAAATTTAGAAAGACAAGATAGGTTAAGGAATTCTGTAGTCTTCATTCAGTAATTATAAATGCAAGTTTTGAAAGTAGTTTTAAACATTTCTTTATACTAATAAAATAAAAATATCACATTTTTATTTGTATAATGTAATTTAGAATCGTAGAATCATACAATCATAGAATGGCTCAGATTACAAGAGACCTTAAAGATCATCTAGTTCCAACCCCCCTGCCATGGGCAGGGACACCTCCCACTAGACCAGGTTGCTCAAAGCTCTAGCAAACAATCAAGTTTTGGTTTGGTTTTGTTTTTCTCTGAAGGGGAAAGAAAAGGCAGAAAATACAAATAGAATTAAAAAAATGTAATTGAGAGATAAAAAAGTGCCAGGTTGACAAAGAAAATAAACTTCTTAAATTTGAATCTTTCTAAATTCAGCTCTTTGGCTTAAATGATTGTTTATTTCAACAGACGTCTCGCCACCTAAATGTCTTTACAATTGGTCCTAGATGACTTAAGAAAATAAATGAAGAGAGAATGTAGATGTTTTTAAATGTCTTCAGATTGCTGAATAAATGAATGAGTAAAGAGTAAATAAATGTGTGATAAATAGTCATAGCTGCCAACAACATACAGCATGGAAGACAGACACCATTCTTTGGAAGATCTGCAGTTGAGCTAGCTCAGGCTCAAGAAATCTGAGTTTATTCATTATTGGAGAGCCATGCGATAAAGACAACTCCTCCTCGTTCCTAATGAGTTTTCAAAATCAGGCAGAGTGGGGAGATGAGATTTTGAAGAAAGAGCAAGATACTAAAGATCATTTGGCTTTCCCTAGGTACCTCTTGTTTGTGGAGATTTCTCTGGGAGCTTAACTTCCAATTTTAGAGAAAAGAACACATGATAACACAAAAAATCACTGGCCTCTTTTCCTATCAATAAATAATTGTTCCTTTCAAAAAATTGTCCTGAAGTACTGCTCCATTTCTATTTTAAAAAGCCCATTTGGCAATGGATGCATTACCACAAGTTTAAGTAATGGGAACATAGTAATAATCTACTGGAAAATGTATTTTATGTTTGAAAATTAAAATCCAAGGATTGGAACCAGTACTCATTGCAAATGGTTGCAGAACTAGTATCACTTAATTTTACAAGTAGCAAACCTGATTGACAAACTGAGTTGACCAAAAAACTTATCTAAATGAACTCAGTTTTAAACACGATTGAAGAAAATGATACATTTTTATATACAGAAAATAATTTAACTTCAGAAAATTCTGAGGTGATTTTTTAGGAATAAGGATATCTAGAGGAAGAATAGCACAGGAGGACAGACAAATCACTAATCATCATGTTGTAACTCCAGCAAAAACTCAAGTTACTGTAACAGAATATGAAAACAACTGGAAACTGGGAGTTAGTGAATAAATTGAGCCTACTTAAGGCTATACTAGCACAATACTGATCAAATACTCAAACACTGAATCAATATATACTACCACATAATTTGTGTAAAGGTAGAAAACTAGGTTTTAATTCATGAAAGGAATTTAAGAAATAGTAGTTCAGTTCTCCAAAATAAACAAATATGTCATTCTGACTTAGTTCAACAGGTGAAAAGGTAGAGGACAGTATTTAAACATATTTACCTCTAAGTAAGTACCCAAGCCTAGAGATTGCCCGGATTTAGGTACATGCTTCAATGTAGACTTCCTGAAGTTGTTTGCTAAATTGGGACTAGATTTAGTGGCTTGTCAGTGCAGCATTTGAGTATAGTAAGCTTAAGCAACTGTTCTTTGGAATTAACCTTGGGCATATCAGAAAGTAATTTCAGAGATTTTTGACGGATTGTAGTGTTAAATCATAGTAGCTGTTATTCATATTTGGCTTGAGGGACTTAGTGAAATGAACAGGTTTTGCAGAGGAAAAAAATAAAGACACCTAGCATTCGGACTTGCCACAATAAAAAAATGTGTGCAAATTGAAAATAAACACATTGAACATAAATTGAACAAAAATGACTTATTGGCTTTCCCAAACAAAAGAAAAACATTAGCTGTGCTAGTGGCATTCTGCATGTAAAGGCGATTTCAAAGATTTGCAGGAATGAAAATTATTTGACAATTTTTATTTATTTCAAAGCTAACTAATAAAACACCTACAAGATACAGTGGAAATTACATTATTTTACATTACAGAAACAGAGCATAGGAGGCTAGAAAATTCTGGAACTTTGAATAGGGGATCTCAGACACTTGTGGCATCCCGTATTCAGTGGCTGAACATTTTGTCAGACTTACCCTGTTGACCATAAGAATACGCTACTTATGAGATTTTGAAGGAATATGTCTGCATAATGCGAATTCATATTATAAGAAAAAAAGACTTTAATCTACTCAGGATTCACAAACATTAAACAACACAATAAGCGGGTGACTCTTGCATGAACCCATTATTACCATTATACACCTCTTCATTATAGATTTTTATATTTTGAAGTTTGGATTCTTTTAAGATTGGACTTGAAGAATTCAACTTCTCACTTCCTCAATTTGTCATGATCATTTTTAGGATAACATACCTGCATTTATTATATACATAATATCAGTTAACATTACTGAGATGAGGTTTGTTCATAACTCCTTAGTGTATGTACAAGGTAAAGGTATATAAGGTAAAAAGAGCTTGTCAGGAGCTTGAGGTAGGTTATAATTGTATGGAGAAAAAGAGAAAGAGAGAAAGAGAAAAAGGGAAAAACCAGATAGGAGTAAGTCCAGTTATTCAGGGGCTTGAGTTAAGCTCTTGATTTTCTACCACGTTCACAACTAGCAATACATACATTGGCTAGAACCAGCCATAGAGATGGTATCTACTTCTCACAAAAATCTTTGTATTTCTGTTCCTCACATGGAAAGGACTATGCATGATGGTATTTCTCTGTCTCCACATGGAAAAGACTATGCATGATAGTATTTTTCTACCCCATGAGAGCAGTATGATGTAAAAGATTGCAGGGTCTTCGATATCACATAATAAGAGAGAAAGAGAAGACAGATCAAAGGCATAGATAATCTAATGGGCCAGCTAAAAGTTTATTTACAAAAACATTAGAACAAAATTTCTATCAAAGTTGAATTAAGCATGATCTTACTTTTGGACCTGAGCACCAAAGAATCTCAAATGTTACACCTGAGATGAAAGAATTACATAGTCTGCGTTTCTCAACAGACAATAAACAAATCAACATTGCTCATAGCCACCAATATCACAAAAGATATATTAAGGTGACAACATACACTTACTAGAACTACAAAAATACAAAACAATATTAAGTAACATTAACCTCAGTTCTGGTCAGAAAATGACACTGTCTGGATTGACCCCTTTATAAAAAATATAAATACTACCCTAAGAAAATGAACCAAAGCTAAATAGTTGTTGAGTATACACAAAAATGCTAGGAGAGGATATATTTTGAATTTGATACATTTACTCATTTGCTAATCATTGCATACTGCAAAAATACTCATTTCTAGAAACAGAAACATGACTGACTTTTCCAAAGACTACAGAATCAGAGCTTCTAATTATTGAGCAAGAACTCTTTTTATTAGTTACAGAAGACTGTGAGCTTTCTAACAAGGGTTTGTGTGCATTTATTTAAGGAGAATTAGCTGGAAGCACTATTCAAAGAGTAAAAAATCTGTTAAGGAAAGCTAAATATGTCAATAAAGATCTTTACTTATTGCTGTTAGAATTGAGAAACACTTCATTAAATGAACAGATGATAACAAAATCAACAATCACAGTTACTTGAAACTATGCAAATATCAAATTAACAAATACAGATGACTGAACACAAGTGATAAAAACATGATTTTGTATCTAACATAAAAGCATCACTTTCTGTAAGGACAGCTAAAGAATCAAACCACTTGCCACTCTGTAGCTAGAATAAAAAATAGTTTATCTGCCTAACAGAAGGGCCACAGTCATGCTGATTAGACAAAAGCACTGCAGTGATTGTCAAGATTTATCGTCTATACTCATAACACCTCAGAAACCTGTAGATACAATACATAAAGATGAAAAGTTAACGACTTAAGGAATGGATAAGTAAAGAAAAAAAATGCTTCAATGTCAGCAGAAACTCCGCAGATATCCACATTGCCAAGGTCACTAAAAGAAACTACTACAGACAACAGTGTTGCCAGGATGAGGCCACAACACAATCAGCCAGAAGTGCATCCCAGTAAGAGCTATTAGAAAATGTGCCAGATAAGGAAATCAGAGGAACTGGAACAACTTTGAAGAGTATTCAAAAATTCCTTACTCATTACACGAGACACAAAGTTTCTCATTTTTTCCCTGAAGAAACAGGTGTTAAAATGTTTGAATGAGAACTACCAGGCAAGATACTTAACAACAGGTTTTGGAGGTGCTATTCTGAATATGCATATTAGTAATGCAAATTCCCATTTTAAACAAGTTGTTTCCAAGCACTTGTGGAAGATGACTATCCAGGTTTTCTGTTGTGTACAAATTCCATATTGTTTTCCCTGCTCTGCCATTTACAAGGGCTTCACAAACATTACAGAGAAGTCAAGAATTAATAGGGAAAACAAATGCCCAAGGCTCACTGATTATTTCCCCATTTTGCAAGTGTTTAAAGCAAAGGGTAGTTGCTCTGTATCAGACCTAAGGTTACGCTAATTCAGTATACTATTTGCATAAAGCCAAAAGTGTATCCTTAGGGGAAAGAGTGTAAGAGAAGGACCTTATTTAAGGAAAATCCTCTCCTGCTTCTAAGATTTGGTTTTAATTGTTCTGTAACAAGTAATAACATAAACTACTTTGAGAATGATGACGATGGTGGTGTAAAAACACAGCTTAATCTAAAAATGTTCACGTTTTAGTATTATTTTTGAATGTACATCTAAGCTTGTTAAAGGTTCCTCCCAGGTGCTTCTGGAAAGACAGACATTCTGTCAGAGAAATGTAGTTCCTCTGTAAATAATATTTAACAATGCAACATCAAATCACCTTTATTGGTGAGATCACCAACATATCAAGGGAGGTATTTCCTCTAGAGGTAGAAAAGAATTATTTGTATCTGTACTGCAGTACAATATCCTAGTAAACCTCCTCTAGAATCTGTGTTCAACTTGTTGCAGAACAGAAACAAAGAAGATATTCTGGAAGGAGGTGGGGTGGTACTGATGGCAAGGGTAACAAAGAGCCTACAGCATTAAAAGAGAATACGAGAATTTGCCTTGTTTCAAAGCTTACAAATAATGTTGGTATAAGAAGGCAAAGGCATAAGCTGGCTGTGAATAATTTTAGGTAAGAAATCAGAACATTCCTAGTAATTTGGATCCTGGAACAGTCTTCCATAACAACGGCTAAAGTAGAAAATACACAAATAAAATTAACTCTGAAGGTCTTCTAAGATCCATCAATAGAAGGATATGAATTTAAACATTTATGACATCAGCTGGAAACTTGCTGCTTGCAGTCCCAGTGTGTGAGACAACACTACAGGACTTGGAAAGCCCCTTCCCTGCGATGTTTGTACACAGTCGATACAAATGCAACTCTAACGTCCCTAGTTAATGCAGCTCTTACCAAACCATGTGATCGGGTTTTTACTTTTTTTCAATGTTAGAATACTTAAAACTATATCTTATTTTCTATTGCTCTTATTTTTACAGCAAAGCTCAAGGAGTAGGAGCGTAAGTGTTTAGCTTCTTTCTGTTGGTAATACGATATTCCCAGAATGCAGAGATTTCTAAAATAGGAAGTTCTGTAGTTGCCTTTTGGGTATTGTAGAAAGAAAAAGATAAGTACGTGATAACAAGAGGTAATATGGGACCTGAGAATTCTGTGAGATTTTTTAGATACTCATTTGCTCCACATAAGGAGTTATTTTTCACTTGAAATTTAAAATAAGCATATTATCCCATTATATTCTCATATTTATGGTACTGAAATATTCTGGGCCTAATCCTACAGTTCATGTAAGTTAATGGAATCTTGCAAATCAAATTCCCTTGAAAGGACAATATTTATGTAGCTGATCATGATTTTCAATGTAAGATACAAATGCAACGTCCTAGAGAATACAGTGAAATTCATTCTCTTTCAAAAGACCAGAAGCCCTACTACATGCAAACAGCAATGAAATGCCTGACTGTTGTGTGCTTGTATGAATGCACTAAAAGTTCATAACTCAAGGAAGCTTCTTATAACAATTTGAGATACTGAGGGCTAGAAATTTCAGTAAATAAAAAGAAAAAAAATCACATTTTTTTTTTTAAAAACATCAGAAGGTTTGGGCTCAACAGTTTAAAAGAGGAGTTATGATGAGTAATTTCTTATAATTTCAAACTAACTCTGATCCCAAAGGAAAAAGATTCAAAGTTGCATGGCTCTGAGGTTGTTTATTGTTTCTCAGAAAGCTTAACTGGATTACAAGTTGGTTGCCTGACCAACCTTGTGGCCTTTTATGATGGAGCGACTACATCAGTGGACCAGGGCAGAGCTATGGCTGTTCTCTATCTGGAGTTCTGTAAGGTCTTTGACATGGTCCCCCCAACATCCTTCTCTCTAAATTGGAGAGATATGGGTGGACTGTTCAGTGGATGAGGAATTGGTTGGATGGTCGCATCCAGAGGGTAGTGGTCAATGTCTCACTGTCCAGAGGGAGATCAGTGAAAAGTGGTGTCCCTCAGGTGTCTATATTAAGACCAGTACTCTTTAATATCTTAATCAATGACATAGACAGTAGGATTGAGTGCACCTTCAGCAAGTTTGCAGATGACATCAGGCTGAATGTTGCGGTTGACACGCCTGAGGGACAGGATGCCATCCAGAGGGACCTGGGCAAGCACAAGAAGTGGGCCTGTGTGAACCTCAGGAGGTTCAACAAGGCCAAATGCTGGGTCCTGCACCTGGGTTGGGACAACCCCTGATATCAATACAGGCTGGGGGATGAAGGGATTGGGAGCAGCCCTGAGAAGGACTTGGGGCTACTAGTGGATGAAAAGCTGGACATGAACTGACAATGTGCGCTTGCAGCCCACAAAGCCAACTGTATCCTGGGCTGCATCAAAAGAAGCGCGGCCAGAAGGTCGAGGGAGCTGATTCTCCCCCTCTGCTCTGCTCTCGTGAGACCCTACCTGGAGCACTCTGGAGCTCTCAGCACAGGAAAGACATGGACCTGTTGGTGTGGGTCCAGAGAAGGGCCACAAAAATGATTAGAGGGATGGAACACCTCTTCTTTGAGGAAAGGCTGAGAGAGTTGGGGTTATTCAACCTGGAGAAGAGAAGGCTTTGGGGAGACCTGATTGCAGCATTTTAGTACTTAAAGGGGGCTTATAATAAGGATGGGGACAAACTCTCTACAAGGGCTTGTAGTGATAGGGCTACAGGTAATGGTTTTAAACTAAGATAGATTTAGACTATATAGAAAGAAGACTTTTTTTTACAATGACAGTGGTGAAACACTGGAAGAAGTTGCCCAGAAATGTGGTAGATGGCCCATCCCCAGAAACATTCAAGGTCAGGTTGGACGGGGCTCTGAGGAACCTGATGTTGTTGAAGATGTCCCTGCTTATTGCAGGGGGGTTGGACAAGATGACCTTTAAAGGTCCCTCCAACCTAAACTGTTCTATGATTCTATGATTCAAGTTGTTGCCACTGCTGACATTAACTTAGAAGCAGTCGGACCAAGTTCAGAAGAGAACAGGAAAAGAAATAAACAAATAAATAAAAGCAAGTGAGCAAGCTCCCCCAAGCATTCAGCTGTCCCAGGTGACTGGGGAATAGCCCTGCCTTAAACATACACAAGGGAGGACATGGACATTACATGGAAAAATGATCTGACAATATCTTATCTAAGTTCTTTAAAACTGTGATTGAATTTAATAAATTCACAATAAATTTTTCATCAGTCCTAAAATATGGAAATTCCCCAATCAGGAAGAATTTGTGTGGTTGTTTTTTTCCTCAAGACAGATGATGTCATTATTCTATTACTCTGACATTCTACAGCTACTTGTACCACTGCAACGGAGATGTAAAAGTACCATTATTCTGATTAGACAGTGTTTTACACTCCACTTTTCGGGACATGAGAGTTTTTTTTTTTTTCTTTTTCCATTATCAGGCAGTTGAACAGAAAACATTACTGACTGACCTTTATATTAATGAGGCTAAATAAAAACACAGATGGCTTCTACTAAGTGAAGGAACTGAAAGTAATGATGTACTATCTTAAGCCACTGTCCTGCAAAATCAGGGACCAGGATAAAGAGAAATCTGATTATTCTAGCTGAGTAAGAAAGCTCAAATAAACATATCCTCTCTCTGTTTGAATCTTTGGCTACACTAAAAAACTGACTCATTTAAAAGAATGTTTTTTCAAGAATGTGTCCCCTTATGTAATACTTGAATTTTTCTACACAAAACTGTGATTCAATACCATGAGACAACTTTTTAGGAAAAATGAGGGTAACAGATTGAGTCCAAGAACCCAGAAATGTATAATGAAATTTCAGCTGCAGGCTTTTCAATGGCCTAAAGAATGACAAAACAAGAGCAAGAAAGAAGTATTATGTGACTTATCTCATGCATCTTTCCCTAGCCAATCATATTTGCATTCAAAACAAACCAGAGCAACCTGAAAATACTGTAGTCTGATGTTATTTCTTTTATACATGGCATTTGCAGAAAAAAAACAACAAAATGTTTGTATACATTTATGAAGGTTTCATAGGTTCAGATAGTTTCATCTATAAATCATCACAGTTAATTTGCATTTAACAATAAAAAATAAATAATAGTACATAAAGAGTAAATACGTTTTGTTTTGCTTATAAACTCTCATGTATACAAAATCGTTGAGAATTTACTTTACATCCAAATTGCATCTCGTTATTACTGGTAGTTAGCTATAATAATATAAAAGAAAAAGACAACTTCTCTTAACCCAGAGTTTTGATATTTAAAATAGTTCAACCTTATACCATATATGCAGCTTCATTCAACCACATCTCGCTTAACCATATAATCTATAAAATCACAAAAATGAAAGCCTAAATTATCCCTTCAATAAGGAATTTTTTCTGCAAAATTTTCAGTAGTTTTATCACTTACTGGGAGTGTTTTGTGTTGGTTTCATGTGTAGTTCTGGATTTGTCATTAAAGTTGTTTCTTCTGCTAGATCTCACCTTTTAGAGTGCTGAAAAGTGCTCTGAAAACAAATCTATTGAAACGAAACAGAATTCATGGCAAGAGAATTATGTTTGTTTCAAGATGCCTGAAACCCCAACCTGTTGAGAAACTACTGAAACTCCACTGGACATTTGCATTGTTGGATGGAGTTCCAACAATTTCAATACTAAGGAGTCAAAGAAATTATTAAACAGAAAAGTTCTAGTAATTGCAAAATATTAGTCTATTCCTCAGGATTGTTCAATATAAATTTTTTTTTAAGACTTAGTCCAAACTAGTTTTAAAATGCCTCAGGTGACAGGGCTCTTTCCATTTGCACAGACTAATAGATCTTCATTGGAACATTTTTCCTGATACCCTAATTGATCTTTTTTTTTCAACTTCATCCAATTAGCTGGTTTTGTACACCCTGGAGATATAGTAAATCATTTCTTTCCCTGCTTCTCTAGGTACCATTCAAATAATAATAAATGGTTACAGTTTCAATTTAGTCAAATTTACTTAATTTTTTTTTTTTTAATCTTGCCACACACCCACACATTCAAGATCACATTTCTTGTCTTTATCAACAAACCAGAGCCTCCATCAAGACATAGAATACAAAAGTGGCAGCTGAGGAACATTTCAGGAGTGGGTGGGGACCACAGAGGTGGGGAACACCAAAGATTGCTGGTACTGAAGAAATAGTTCTGTTGCGCTTATCTCTGTGATTGAGAAAGCCTGCTATGCAGTCAGGCAGAGTGTGCTGCTTGTGCCCCATCAGGTGCAACAAACTGCATCTCCCCTGAGTGTTCAGCTGCTCTAGATACCAATAGTTCCCAAATAAGTATTTGCTTTGGTTCATTTTCTTGACATTCTTTAAAGAGAGTATAGCTGAACATTTTCTTCTGTTCTCTCCTTTGTCCATAGCTTAATTTCATAAATTGTCACTACCCAAGACGGATCTAGATGGTTTAGGTAATCATTTCTGGAGGCAACCCCCCTCTATGCTACTCTTTCATACATTCTTGAAAGCCATCACTCATTTTGATGAGTTGACAGTGGCCCCTCCCACTGCACACATTTGGACAACAGATCTCAAAACGTCAGGCACATCCATGCCTATACAATAAAGGCCCGGTCAAGCAAACATCCAATATGAGAACTGCATTTTGTTACTGGTGATCAAGAAGGCAGAATTGCTGTTTTGCACTTGTCAGATTAATCATATTCTCATTTTGGCCAATATTCCTGAAAATCCTCTATCATTTGCAGAACTTCCTATTGAAAGCTATGAAGAAAAAAAAAAAAAAAAGAAAAAAGACATAGCTATTCCGTCTGAAGTCTGGAATAATTTAAGCCGCCATAGCAATTTACCAGCATTGATCTCTGTGTAGAAATCCACCTTACATCAGTAGAAAAGGAACAAGGATAAAACACGGCCCATGAAATTGTTTTTCACTTGAGAGTTTTTTAGACAGAATAAGCTGCAGATTGTGCTATGAACATCTTTTCAACCATAATACACAGCCCTTTGAAACAAGAAGGACATGAAATCTAAAGCAAAGAAATTTCAGCAGAGATTGGGAGGAACATGGCAAAAGCCCACAGAGCAATGAAAAATAAGAGATATAAATTTAACTAATTTTTCAGAGACAATTAAGTGTGGCTATATTAACATTTAATCCATTGTCTTTGCATTTACAATATATAGCTATATCTGACTATCAGGTTATTTGCTACAGAAATTCTGTGTTCCATTGCTGTTTGAAACTTCTAAATATGTTTACCCTCTGGAAGACTGTATCTTTAACTTACAAGAAAATTGAACTATCCTGGGTAATTCTGTAACTATTTTCCTTGCATTAAAGAAAGAAAACTGCATAGAGGAACATTCAAGTTGTCCTCCTATTTTCTATGATGCTACTGGAATAATTAAGCAAGCAGAATTTTGGGCCTGTTAATTTTAGCAGATATTCTAAAGAATATTGTTCCACCTAATACAACAATTTAGCTGAAACAATAGTGACATAATTGACAAAATTACATAATAATTACAGTGCTTTAGAGCAAGCTATATTAAGGTATGACTCATCACTCAATACATAAGAAGGTACAGAACTACGTCAAATCCAGCAGAGCAGTGCAGTACAGTGTAGCTGCAGCCAAAAATGAAATTTAAAATCAGCAATTTTTTGTTAATAAGTGGGGGGAGGAGGGGAATTAATGGAAAGTATGACTTTATTTTACTTTAATGAATTAAATTTAAAAAGTGACAAGGAATAATTGTACAATTACAATTAAGATTTACACCGTTTTTAGAAAAATATTTAATTCATTTTACTATTTGAACCTCACACTTCCTCTGGCAATACTTGTAATAGTTTTCTTTATTGAAAAGGGAGAACTATTCCACTCCTCAGTTGGGGAAATGATTGGTGAAGTGGAAATGCAATGATGGAATTTCCTGAGATAATTACATTTTTTTATTAGAATACTTTATCAATGATCATTTTGAAAGAAAAGCTGCACAGCGTAATAATCAAGCATAAAACACATAACTTCCCATGAAACATTTTGAATTATTTTCTCTAATGGAATTCGATTGAAAATAATTCTTTTAAAAACTGCAGAGGCTGAATATATGCATGTTGGACAAATCTGTATTGAAAATTTCTTCCTTGAATAAGCCTTACTTGTTATGTAAAATTAATATATACCTTCTATCATTTTACTATCTGTTAATACTTTCCTTGATAATAAACATAGTCCCAGTTAAAGACATTATTCAACAGCACAATTATACTTCATTAGCAAAGTTACTATGATAAGCTTTTTCTACCAAAAAGTGTGATGGTTTGTACTCACCAGGTGTAAAATTATACCGAGCAGAAAACCCGATAGATTCCAGCTCACCATCTGCAAAAAATTTAATCCATAGGAATCTGCCACTGGATTTTATCAGAGGTGGATTTTGCTGTCCACAGAAACGTCCAATGATTGGGGAAAAGCCAAAAGGTCCATCTCGTACTTCAATATGGTCAAATTTACACTCCCAAGAAGGCTCTATGGAATATTTTTCATCAAAGTGTAGTTCAATGCATTGTCTAGGGGCAGCTAGAGATGAAAATAAAATTATTTTATTATTTTCTAAACCAAGACCCTTCAAACCTAAACCAAAATTAAAGTAAATCAAATATATCAATTTTGTATGCATCTTAATGTTTTGCTTTAAAACTTGTTTGAAAATTAGTATATCTATATTTTTATTGATTTTATCACCATCAGCTTACTGGTCTATTCTTCTCCTTTCAAAAAGTGCTCATGACAGTAGTCCTTAGCAAAACTAAGAGAGATATCTATGATGTAAGCAAAATACAATTTAGGAACAATAGGTTCAAACACAAAATCTTTCTAAGAAACTTATGCACCTGGAAAACCAGTGTTTTCTTATATTGAGGAGGGCCGAGGAGAATGTTAATCAGAATACTCTTTCACCTAATGTTCACAAAGATGAAGAAAAAACTGATCAGAACTGTGCTATAGTAAGAAGGACAAATTCTGTTTCTGTATGTATTGCAGTTAATGACAGGCTTGACTGTAATTGCTTTTACTCAGAATTACTTATCACCTCTTTCGAAACACGAGGACAAGTGTAGTGAATTCTCACTTAGGAAACGAGATAAGGATGAAGCAAAATTAATGTCTACCTAAAGAGCAAACAATATTCTACTGAAAACTTTGAAGAAACTTTATCATGGCCACTTAATTAGGCATAAAAAACATCTTTATTCATAGATACTAGTGACAGTGGCAGTGAGGATGATCTCTAAAACAAATATTCCCTGGCAGCTCCTACATAAAGCAAAATAATTACTGGTTGAACTACAGTATTTCCTGAAGAGGAGAAAAAAATAAATCATGTCTTTGTCTACAAATTTTAAGAGCTGCAGCATCCTTGACGTGTGCCGTTCCTCTGCTTAATCCTGTCCATAGCAAAAAATGTATCACTTCAGCGTATAGATCACGGTGCAACATAGCCTTTTGCTGACAAAGCCTTCTGCTAAGACAAGGGTTTGTTGTGTCACTGCATGCTGTGCCTCTCATGGGATCGAGTCCTACCCTTTACACATATTAGAAGAGGCTGAAATTGTTATGAGCTTTGCCTGAATTACCATTTTTTTTTTCACATTAAAACACACAAAATCAAACTCCAAACAGAGTGCATAAGCTTAACATGGAAACTGCTGTCACTCCAGCAGTCAGCATCCTTCCATTTCTTTCCTCAGGAATAAGAGGAACACTACCAGTGTGAACAGAACCTGGATCTTATATGTATTTTGAAATGTTTCAAATTGGAGGTTTTGGGATGAGCTCATCACTTAAGAAGAGAGACTATTTAAAATTAACTAAATAAGAAGACATTAGGTAAATCTTATAATCATTACATAAGATCACACAGTCAGATCCCATTTACTATTTCATGCAAATAAATACAACCTTGTTTTATGAGGATTGAAGAAGTAACTTAATAACACAGGTTATTCAAGAAGAAAGAATATTTTTATAGCTTTACATTCAATGTTAATATAATTGTGTGATTCATGTTTATTGAAATACTTATTTTAGAGTAAGAAAGAAACCTTCCCTACTGTTCTCAATTTGAAGAAATTCACATATAGGAAAGTACTTACTATTGGCTCATTGTTATTTATACCAATGCATAGGAAATTTGTGATCTTTGTGCCCATACAAATTCAATAGCAAAATCAAAACCTAAAACATTACATATAATTGCACCAAATTCACAGCCTGTGGAAATTAAACTACTTTGAAAGTGTGAAAAAAACTCACAAAATTAAAATCTGATAATAAATCTTGTAAAAAAAGATCTTATTAATGCTACTCTTGGTAGCATTTTAGATTATAGTGAAAGACTGAATCACTGGAAGACATCATCGATTAATTTTTTTCAGATGTTTCTACCCTTGACTTCACATATTTATAACAAATATTGATTTAAACTTAACTAAGCAATACTAAGGCAGAAGAGAGCAATCAACACCTTTCAATCTGTGATTGTACTTTGTATGCTCTTATTCCATTTAAGAAGATTTGTCATCATTCACCTAGCAACTGCAGAGTCAGGTATCAGAAACTCCTCCTGGCAATGCTTTACGTCATGTTAAGAATCCTTATTAAGGCTTGCAAGTCTTATATACTCAGTATTAAAATATTACGCTATTAATCTACATAAGCTCTATTGTAATTTTTTAGCGTTGGAAACTAGATATGAAGATGAATTCTGCTAGTATTACCAGTGTCAGACAGCGTCGTACCACCGTGTGTGGCTGCTCTGCTTTCCACGGCAACAAAGAGATACCTGCTTCAAAACCGGTCTATGCCATTGTTCTTGTGTATACGCCATTATACATTTCTAATACATTTGTCCTTTATAAACTTCCTGTGTTAGGACTTCACTACTCCATTTCACACCAATAGGAGTCTTACAAGTGCTGGCCCATAATTATACCCTTAACAGGTCTTCTCTGGATCCAAGACTCGTGTAATACGTGATAAAAATGGGTATGAGGCCCTTGAGCTTGGTCATTTGATATGATTTTGAAAAGGAGCTTTAAAGCTATTTATAGCTTCAGTATAATATAAAAGGAGTCTCTGTGGGTAAAAGAGAACCAGGCCTACAGTTACGCATGAGACCTATTGACTTGGTGAAAGCTAAGCCTGAGAAAAGACTGCTCCAGTTCCACGACCTCTATATAGCACTCTGAATCTCACATTGCAAACTAGTTTTAGGATCAGAATATCGCTATAGTTTACCCTCCTCCGCTTGAGGTTCTTCCTATGAAGCTCAGTTCTTGCCAAGAAGGTCAGAGAGAATCACATCAGCTCAAGAAGCGTTCAAGGAAGAGTTCTGCTTTCCCTCAAAGCTGCCATGTATAGAGGCTGGTCCACTTTAAGAACGGAGCATTGACTATTCATTAGCACCGTTTCTCCGCTGCTAAATAAAACAAGGCTACGGAATGAGTTTGGGGCTGGACCACTGACCGTTCACACTCCTTAAATGTTAAAAACACCTCCTGGCATCATTTTGGCCATGCCAGTCAGAACTGCCAAAACCCGTTCTTAGGCACGATGTGGTCGTTCGTATCAGTCAAGGACCATTCACGGCAAGCAGCTTGCATCTGTACTCTTGACTGGGAAGGGGAAGGGCGTTAATCTGTACATGCATGATTGTGCTTATCAATCTTAAGGCCAGTGAACATTTCCTGGCCTGTTTTAGGTATTACTATAGGTACTGCCTGTGTCCCAGCCTGTTCTGCAAGCTAGTCCAAACAGGACGAGGTCCTTTCTCCTAACTCTCCTGAGGAATGCAACATTTCATGTTTCTGTAACTGTGAGGACTGTGCTGATCACAAAAGATTGGGCAAAGGAAGGAAGGAAGAGGTGCTATACACGCGTCCATGCACCTTTTCATCATGTGCTTTTAAAGACACCTCCGTGCTTCATCTTGTATGAAATTTAGAGTTAAACATTAAATGTGTTGTTTGCAATAATTTATCTAAGAAACAAAATTATCGAAATCTTCCTGGAAATGACCATAAGGGATGAAAACACACAATTCAAACTCCAACTTTAACTCCCTTTTAGAGAAAAAGGTATTGTTTTGGACTTACACTCTGGCTTTAGTAAAGAGTTTCTTTGCCAAACGCAAGCTAAAACAAGCTGGTATTGTATAAATACACATCTTGTGCCACAGCTTTTGCAACAAAGTCTGTGCAAATGTGGTCACTTACAGACTTACTTTCTGTAAGTAAAACTTACAGAAATAGAGTGAGAACAAGTCCAGAATAATTACTAATAATAATGTATGTACAGCTACAGAAAAACAGAACAAAACAAACAAACAAAAAGCCCCAAATATGCACTTCTTCCAGACTGGATTGGAATCTGGCAATCTAATCAGAAAAGGAGGGATGGAGTGGTCATTTCTGGTATCCTTATTCACAGGTAAAGCCCATACACACTGTCAGAACTTTTTATGTGGCTGCAATGTCAGGAAAAGTTGTTGTTAAGTCCAAATGAAATATATTGAGGCTACCTCATGAATTTATTTTACTTCAAATCTTAAAAATCTTCCATATTTAGCTTCCAATTATCTTTCTTCAAAAATGTTTAACAGCATGGAAAGACTACTTAATACTTGCCTGTCTTGTCATATTTTTCATCTAATTATCTTACACAAGTGCTGTCTTGAGATTTTACATTCAGTGAAAAAAAGGCACTGGGTTCCAACTTGCGGTACAACAGTTGCAACAAAAACACACAATTAAGGTTTTAATTCTGATCAGCCTCTAAGTCTGTGTAACTGACAGCTGAAGTTAAGCGAAAAATCTGTTTCAATTTACCAGATTGCATGGAAATGAGACATTGAACTCGACACCTACCCCCCTCTATCTGAGCTGCTACAGTACTAATAGTTTTCAATAATCCTTGGGTTTTCTGGTTGTCCAGCTATTATCGATAAGAAAGCCACCTATAGCCTCCTTTCAAAAGAGGATTCTTTCCTTGTTGTGATGAAAAACTTTTTGAACACAAAAATCACCGTGAAATACAAAAGGACTTTGAGCAGAGATTTTTCATACAGTGATATGTGACCATTTTCTAACACCTGTGAAATATCTAGGATTAAAGAGTTCGATGGTCTTTAGTGAAAACACAGAAGACCTTCAAGAGAGCCAACTCTAAATGTAACACAAAGTGGAAGATTTATTTCATATCTCTGTAAAACAATTCTAGTCCGTGCCTATATTTATAAATAAGCATTTAAATATTAAAAACTGAAGGATGGATAAAATCTTACAAGTACTTCACTTACAGGACTTCCAAACAAATTCTTAAGATACATTGTTTAAAGTATGACTACCCCACGCCCCAAATATTTTTAACACAAACAAAAGCCTTTGCTCCTACAAAACCTCCTGTGAAAATTTGCCTTTGGAGCACCCATGCCACATTCTCTGCAGCCTGGCAAAGGCTACTGCTACCATTGCTGCGATTGTGCTGGGCAGCTGTGAATTTTGCTCGGTTAGAGTCATGACTATGAGAAACAAGGGTCAAATTGGGCCCAACAGGGAATTTAATGTGTACACTCAGCTATTTCCTACATTTTATATATGCCCAATAAGACTGAAATTAAAAAAAAAAAATTCTCAATGGATTTTGAAAGGCAGATGGGATTCAGCAGAAGCTCCTCTATAGCAAAACAATTTTTGTACTGAGTCCATGACTTCTGGATGACCTAAAGGATTTCTTTTAGAAAGGCATCCAATCTGGACTTTAAAATTCCTAGTTGTTCCAATAGTTAATTATCATTACTACTAAAATAGAAGAAAAGAAAAAAAAATAAGAAAAGGAAAAGAAACTTCTAGCTCTTTGATCTGCTTACGCCTTCGACTGCTAGGATAGAAGCTTATGCAGTCAGAAATCCTCTTCTCTTTTAGAAACTCACAGTCTATGATCATGGCAATTTTTGCCAGCTCCTTTAATTCACCAAAGTAGTTTTGAAATGATAAAAGGCTTGCATATATTTAAGATGAGCTACAATGTGGTGGGAAAAACTGTATCATGAGATGAAATTCAGCGTTATTACAACGCTACATGCTGGAGTCCTCACTCAAGTCCACTAAAGTCCATCGGAATTGCGTTTGAGGGAAGTCATCAGAATTTGCCCTAGATTGTCTTTGCAAAAAATGAAGGAAAGACAACAAGCAGGCGGGAAGGAACCTAGTGATTCATATACGTATCTAAACTCACATCACAGAGCTGCCAGTATTGGTATATAGAGTCCTGGCATGCGGAACTTCCTAAGACATACACAGGGGAGACAGCAATGTGGGAATGCTATTACGGATCATATTGACAGTCCCTCTAGTTTGGTACTTGGTATTCAACAGCAACCAGAAGCTATTTGAAGCATGTTGGATTCTTAATAATAAATATAGGAATAAGATGCATATAGAGATGTTTCTGGCTTACTCTAAAATTGAATGGATGTTTTTGTCCTGGATTAGCAAAGATTATCCACTCTGTAGATTGTTATCCTACCTCAGAGATGTTGTTATTAGCAAAATAATTAATCCTTTTTTTTGCAATCCTTTAACTTCAATATCTTATGCCAATGAGTTCCACAGAACACAGAAGAGGAAAGGTTTTCACTTGCTAGCTTTCTTTATCATTTTCTGTTGTCTTCATGTTTTGTAAAAAGAATAAATATGAACAAATAATTGTCTCTAATTACAAAATAATTTTTGTTGCTCTTGAGTGTTTCTCATTTTGCCTCCTTTGAAAATTGGCCCAGATATCTTACTATATCTCTGTTTATATTTGTGACATTTTTCAGACATAACTATTCCTGATCTTTTTCGAAGATAGAAATGGGCAGGGGGATATCAGAGCTGAAAATGTTATGCAATATACTGACAGAGCTGCTGTCATGAAAGGTTTTAAAACACCCTGGTACAATCCCAACTGTTGATTATGGCTGGACAGGAAGCAGAAAATATTGGTGTTGTAAGAAATTACGTGCAACTGTTTTTTGCCGGATTGATTTTTCCCATAAAATATAACAAGGTATCTGTTGAATTTGGATTATTCCTTCTGATATACATTGCTCCATACTTGTGAACATGGAGCACCTTCATCATTGAAGCTGTTTGATTAAATCTTTCCTTCCTAAATTGTTCTTAGACATTTCCAATTTGAGCTATTCTAAATCAGGCTATTTCAATAGCACATCTCGACACCTTTCAGCTAATTAACTATATTTTTATAAGTACTTCACTAATATAATAAAGACAAGGTCTTTACAATAAATGTCTTTCAGGCACCTTCTTACTAAGATGAGGAACACCTTATGGTCTGAGATATTGGACAAGGTTTACAAAAATGGTTATATTTTATTTCTTTTTCCACACCCTTTCTCTTTAATGATAAACTACATCTCTGTTTCAGGTCCTTAAAGATAAAATCGGCTTACTTCTTCCCAGTCTCACAGGAACATTAAAAAGATAATTTGATTAATATATGCAAAAAGACCTGGATCTAGCAACATAAGTGTAACAAAAATCTAACACTAAGTAGTTCATATTAAATCTATACATTTATCTGGTTTGTTTTCCATTTTATTTTTATTTTGAATCAATTACTAAACCATGAAAGAACTTAAATGTTTACTGTATGTCTGCTTAAATTCTGGACTCAAAAGGGAAGACTTGACAAGCATAAATTTTCTTTAAAGGGCTTGTTTGACTCCATGATTTATAATCAAGTCTTTACTTCTGACTTCAGTCAGGTTACCTAGCACTAATGTGGAATTCAGAGAACTCAGTCCTTTTGCACTGATTTTTTTTTTTCCGAACCAATACATACAACATTTTCTGTCCATCATTTCCCTGGAAGATTTTTATGAAATATATTTCTTTTAGTAACTAAGCATGAGATTTGGAAAGACAGACTGGTTTCTAAAAGTGCCTAGTGGGGGGTTCTAAAGCAGCTAATACAATTTGAATTAGTTACACACCTTTGAAGATCTGTCTTGGAACTACCTGCATCTTTAGTCAAATAAGTATTTCTATAATTCCTGGTTCCATCGTTTGTTGTTAATAATTCTGTCCAACTAAGCATCAACAGAACAAGTGTCAGTGTTGTACTCTGCATGTAGTCACAACCCATGAATGAATCTTCTTCGTTCCAATGACTTACCATTCTGTACCTGATTCATCTTTTCTGCTACTAAGCTCTGACAGTATCTAATCTCTATCACTTTCCACAAATTCATTTTTACAACAATCCATTTCAACATCATCCACCTGATGAAAAGAAACCATGTAACTTGCTTGTAATATACCTCTAGCCTTTCTTACAGAATGTCCATGCCTGCAACTGCCTACTTTTTAAAAACTGTGTCTTATAGCTGTGTGGTGTTGTTTATTCTTTTCTGGTTTTCTTTTGATTTTTTTTTTCATTTATTTTCATTTCTCATGAACACTTGGATGGAAAATAATTTTTACACTCACTATATGGATATTTTCTGTATGGTTTTATTTACTGTTACTTGCCTAGCTATGCTTGTCATCCCTGATTCAGTTATGATAAGTTTAAAATACCTATATGGAAGTGAAAAGCTTTTTTTTTTCCTGTGTTCACTTTTTAAACTAATTTTAAGATATGATTTCTTCTGTCATATTACAATATTTTAGGTTCTATTCATTTTCTGAATATCCTGAAATAAATTATACTGTGTTTACTACGAAGTGACTCATGCATACTTACCACCTGAACTAATTTATGAGTGGTGTCAGGAAATAAATCAAATATTTTCCAGTATTTCTTAGTATGCTTTACAAAATTTTTGATTTTTTTTTATCAAAAAAAAAAGAAACGTGCAGACATAGAGCTTCTCTAAATCTTGTGTTTTGAAAAGATTTATCATGATCATATGGGCTTTACCTACTCTTCACACATGATAAAATAAAGCACTTTTTTTTAATACAGTTGATGATAGAATATAAAGATTCTTCAGCTGTTCACCTTCTATAATGTAGACGCACTCTCTGTCAGGAGGATACTTGTTGGGGTAATTGGGAGAAGTGAAGATGCCTCCTTCTGCGTATTTTGTCCAAGTTCCACACTGCACTGGTTTCTGTCCTTCCGAAGTAGTTTGCTTTTCTGTGAAACAATCACATTAAGTATTATATAATTAGCTCACAAATTATTAGGTCCCTATGACAATTAGAACTCTCTAACAAAATAAAACAGTCCCTTCTGTCTGTGGCCTCAGATTTTTCCTATTGAGACTAAAACTATAAACCTATTGACCTGGGGGAAAACAAGGCTATTCTTGAGGGGTACGAACGTATAATTCCTACTCAAAACATTTTTTCAAAGCAGAGAAGAGGCGTGGATGTCTAGGAGAAGACATATTTATATTGCTTTTTAAATAATAACCTTGTAGAGAAAGCACGTGCTTAAGAAATGGGAGACACGAGTTTCACACTTGTGTATCTCAAAAGGCTCAAGCATGTGCTCTATCAGCAAGCTACGTACCGTAATACAGGAATACAACAGAGTCGTAAAATCAAGAAAAAAAAAAAACAGAATTACGACAGAATATACGAATTGTTTTAAATTCACAGTAGCTTAACTCTCTATATTCTCCAGGCAGAGATAAGACAGGGGAATTCCTGGATTCTGGTCCGTAGATTATTTTTATCTTGCTGTTTGCTGTAAAATTCATAAATAGCTCTGAGGCTACAAGTCACAGCCCAGAACTTTCATCCTCCTAGGTGAATCATCAGAGAGTAGAGTCAGACCTTCTTGTTTGCTTTCTTCCGAGCCCTGAAACTCTTGCAGTCCTTTCTGCACATTGGCAGAGAGCCTGGAGACAAAGGTTTGAGTCTTTTCTGGCTGAAGAAGATGAAGGATCACTTCCTGGGCATCATGCTTTAACAAGTAGGCTAAAATAAGATGGATTGTTCAGAGGGAAAAATACCTAGGCTTGCATTAAAAGGAAGGATAGTAGATTCTAGACCTCACACAGGTGTCCAAAGAGGAGTCCTGTGTTTTGCTCCAAATGTGGTATCTATATCCAAGGAGTATCCCATCTAACTTAAGCCTCTAATGTGTAGAGCCAAGTCATTTGAGGGTCCCTCCTGTGATCAATGGATGGAGACAGGCACCTTCCAAGGATGATCTTAACCATCTGAGATCTGACTTATGCTCTGCGAGCATTTCTCTTTCTTCCTGGTCTGTATCCAAGCTGAGTGCAACACGGATCCCAATTTCCTGAAATGAATTCAGGCCTGCAGGGACTGAGCATCCAGACACAAATTCAGACACACACCGTGCTTAGCAACTCTCCCTACTTGGCTCCCACCACGCTTAGCACCCAGGGCCTTTAAGAACCTCTTTCTATCCCCACCAACTTCAGATTTGGAATTCTACTTCAACAAGCAAAAAGATCGTAAGAGTAGGTAGCCCAATGACCAAACTGGACATCCCAATTTGAAAGTGGGGGCACTTTAGAGTCTTTAGTTAGAGTCAGGCTGAGTCTTTAGTTATATCTAGCCGTGCATCAGGTCACTAACTTGTTAAAAAAAGTACCACTGGATTTTTGTGTGTGTACAGGCACACTAATACTCAAAGCAAATGAACAAAGGACAAACATTGGAAGTAGGCGAACTACTAAAAATTTTAAGAACTAAACTAAAACCTCAAATCCATACTTTGGACTCTAATATATAATATCTGAAAAAAATGTCTGAAGTTTACATACCTGTTCCTTTTTTGGTTGCCCCAGACAAATGTAGAATGATTAGACTTGCTACAACTGAAAGAGAAATACGCATTAGATACCACAGTGTGATAGTGCCTGCAATTAAATCAATTGTAATCATCTATCTTAGAAGAATACAAGTTAAATAGAATTACTGTAAAAAAAAAAAGTTTCATGCTTACTTGCATCTTTAAATTGCACATTTTGTATAAACAAGTTTCTTTGTGATCTGTCCTTGGAAGTGTTTATTGTAGTAAATGTATCCGAATACAGAGGAGATATTTTGGCTTTAAAACAAAATCCCCAGGCACTGATGTTTCCTTCCTATTTTGTTTTCTTTTTTAATATTAGTGAAAACCATTTCACCAATACTAATTTATATAGTCATAGCTTGGGCCAGTAATAGAAAAGCGGCTGACTTTAACAGAGGGAGACAAAGGCCTCTTAAGTTTCAGTGCCACTGGCCCCACTTTCGTCCCTCGCTGTAGCATAATAAAATTTGAAAATGAGTATTGGGACTGTGAAAGAAGTGAGGGGTTGGGTTCTTCGCATCCATCAAAGCATTTGCAAATCCCCAGTGAAGTAAATTATTGCGTGCGCTTAACAGTCTCATTAATCTAGTTTGTTTGACTTGTCAAGAGGATGTTGCTTTGTGCTGCAGTGAATCTGCAGCCCATTTTACAAAGAGAAATCTGCTATCTCCAACCATGATAGGACAGCTGTGCCTCTTGGGAACAAATGGGGCCTTTCTTAGATGGACTTTAACCTGGAGCTAATTCCTGAGTTTCTGGGAGTTTCCAAATATGACATTTTAAGTAGAAAAAGCTAAAAGGCAAGCACGTAGGCCAGTTGTAATGAGGTTGCTTGGGAAGATCAAAGTGACTAGTTGGCTACCCAATGCAGAAATTATGCACTGATTTTCTTGCCATCACCCATATCTTCTTTGGCTATCGGAGAAAGTGGGATAGCAAGAGCAAAAGAGAACAGATTCATCAGTTCCCGGAGTGCTCCGGGTTTTGACCCCAGCTAGTTTGGCATTAAGCCAAACTGGATATAGTGCCCAGACTGCACTAAAGTTAAAAGTGGAGATGAAGTTGTGTGTTTATTCTGAGTATTTTGGATCAATCAGCTGCCATTCGTATTGTTGACTATGATGAGGAATTGATGGACCTGTGGTCTTTAACAAATATAATTGAATGGCATACTTTCCTCTTCTTATCCTCAAGAGACACAAAAAGGCATCATGGGCTAGTAATCAGGTATCTAAATGATCCTTTCAGAAATGGTGCTTTCATCATTTTCAGCTTCTATACTGCAAATTGTGTGCAATTTTTACCCTGAAGGAAGCCAGTCTCTCTGTATTTCCAGTATCCTGATGGCATTGAGATCTCTATTTCTACGCCTTTGACCCTTCCCATGTGACAGAGGGTTTGAGGCACGGATGATGGCTACCTTTTTAAACAGGGAAAGGCTGAAATGCTGGGAAAATGAAGGTTTGGCAGCATATTCACTATTTCTTGGTCAGGCTCACAGTCCCTGTGTCTTTTTGAATCCCCCAGCTAACAGAGACGGATGTTGGCAGGGCTGGTAGTTAAAAACTCCTCTGTGTCATGGGCATTCAGTGAGAACATTACATCTTCTGCTCGGATCTGAATGCTACCCAACCATTCATGCCCTTAACTCTCCTCAGGGATGGATTCTGGAAATACGTGCTAGCTGGGACTCTGCCCGCCGGCTGTGTCAGAATCTGAAGGCGATGAAGGATTCGCCCATTTACTAAGTTGCTCATTTACTTTCGCTGTGTTTCACGCAGTGACCACAGTGCAGCTACGCCTGTAATCCTCACCAGTCAAAACCTAATTTCTCAATAGCGTAAGGTGGACTGGTGTTAGAATACGGAGCCAGCTGCCGGTGTTCGTTCTGCCCACGAATTTATGGCAGCTAAATAGGAGGCACAGCAGCTAAACAAACCCCATGTGCGAAATGTTTTTTCTTAGGCAATTAATAATAATTCATATATGATTCTTACAGGTTCATTTCAAGCACCTTTATCTATAGTTGTCCCCTCCTTTTTTATATGGAAAAAATAGAAGTTCAGAGAAGAGAGTTGGTCCAAGTCACAGAGATATTATTACCAAGATGACAGAAAAAACACAAGTCTTTTCAATTCCAGCTGTAACCACCAGAAAGGATGCCTCCAAGTTGCAAAGCTATGTTTTTCCAAAGCAAGGAGCTATACTTGCATATAATCATGGCAGTATTGATTACTAATAAGGAGAAAAAATCTTGAAAATAAAATGTAATAGGCAAGAAGACAATAAGAGAGTAAGTTTTTTCTGGACACACCATATCTAACATTTGGATAGATGGAGCGAAATACTTCTCCTGTATTTCAAAAAAAAAGAGAGAAAGCCTCTTGGTTTAGTGACATTAAGATCAGCATCACCAAAATCTATATATTGCCAGAAAGTAACTAAAATTATGAGCTTTATGGGAAAAGATAACACAGTATTTTTTACTTCCAGAGTCAAGGTACTCCGTTTTATTTTATGACCCCTTGCCTTTTTCTTTCTCATGCCACAGGAAAAGAACAGTGCTTCTCAGAGAGGGGGCGGGGGGGAAGCTCCCAAAGAGATCAGTCACGCACTCTTCACTCACTCAAAGCTGTCACTCGGGGAAGCTTTGACAGTATGGCAACAATAGTGTGATTATCTGGGTCTGGGAATATTTTAAAAGAAGTTTCCACCAAATTTCGTGTTGCTTTCTGTTTTCCTCCTCCCCCTTTCCCTCCTAATCACGGCTGTAATTATAATCATGCTTTCTAGTGCCACTCTGATTACGCATCTTTGCAATCTTTTTGGATCTGTGCATTTTTCCATTACAAGCCGTACATTAAGAGATTTATCTCTTGGCCGGGCGGCTTTTCGGAGGCTGTGATTTGGCATGGATGTGGCTTAGCCTGGCAAAGAGTTGTTGGACAAACAATACCTGGCAATAGGGCTTCTATTTTACAGGTGCGGGCGTAGAGAGAGGTGCTGGATGGAACTGTGGCCAGTCAAGCCCCCTCAGCAGAGCGGGCCCTCTGCGAAACTGGGGCGGGAAAGGGGGTCCCATCCACGCAGCCCGCCCCCCCCGGGGGGTCTTCGACGATTAATTGTTACGTTTCGGTGCCTCCCCGCTGCTCCTGGAGGTTTTTTTCCCGAGGGGGCCGCCCCCGC
>VYZM01011192.1:8213-35313 GCA_013398915.1 Dromas ardeola | reverse complement strand
GGTGTTGGGGAGGAGGCTGGAAATCAATTAAAAAATCAAATACAGTCCAGGCTCCACCTTTGCGCGGGCGAGGAAAGGCAAAACGGGGGGCCGAGCGCAGGTCAGACAGAGGCGATGGCTGCTGGCAGAGGCGGCCCCCGCCGCCGGGCGCGCAGGGGCGGTGCGCACCCGCGGAGCCGGGCCGTCCGGGGGGTCGGGGTCCCCAGTCCGTCGTCTGCCGGCTGCCTGGTGGGCGGTAATTACGTAGTGGGGCGACCTGTTGTCTTTAGGGCATTTTTTTTAATGAGGCGGGTCCCTCTGCTCCCTCTGGGACAGCACTGAACCGCGCAACTGCTCTTCCAGAAGGTGAAGGATGAGGTAGCCTCGGTTGTGGTTTTTTTTTCGTTACATCGTCGTGTTTTAGCAAAGAATCTCAGGCTGTTTTTCAGCCTGTGGATTGTCTGTTCTGTACTCTGAAATCAAGAGTGTATCTGCCATCGATGCTTACGCATGCAGACAGTCAGCAATAGCGGCATGCACATTAAGATAAATCTGAGGTGATCTGGGCTAGCAGAATTCATCCATTCAACCAGCCGGCCAGCCATCACCCCAGCCAGCCTGACTTGGAGCATTCAAAAATCCTGCTGGGTGAGGAGGGCACAGGATTCAGCTACAGGGCTCTGCAGTAACCTCCTTACAGTAAGGAATATAGAGGATATATGACTCCATGAAAGGATTCACCTATGTTTTCTGTAATCTGTCTTGCCATTAGCAACACCGTCTGCAGCTGTTAATCTTAATAAACTGTCCTACTCCGCATCCTAACCCTCTCAGCGCTTTCTCTGACCTTCCCTATTCTCTCCCGCCTCAAGTTAAAGAACTTCATTTATGCAGTAATTGAAAGTCACCTGATTTATCCATAGGATAAACTTCTGTAATACAGATGTGCAGTATGCTTTAGTCAAGCAACAGTAGAGTAACTGAAAAAAAGATAGTGTTGAAAACAGTCCTAGGAGTGTTTATAGACAGTCAGATGTTTCTTCTGCAGGATGATGCAGACATCCATATGGCTAAGTTTCAAGTTATAGTTACTTAAAAAAAGGTTATAGAATAAGTAGGCACAAAACAGCTGATTTTGCTGTTCTGGGAAAATGTGCTGTGTCACGTCACATAACAGTGAGCTTCAACATTTTTCCTTTTCTGAAATAGGATGTTTTGATCCTTAAAGATCTTAGATCTCTTTTGATCAGCATTCTTTATGTTAAGGACATCATTGCAATAGTATTGGCAAATAGTGTGTGGTACCTACCAGGTATGATTAAAATATACCAAAATGTAGTCAGTCACTGTCGTTATGGAGTGAGACCTCCACAAAACAGCTGAGGAATGGCCACAGTGTCCATTGCTTCTTCTGCTAATGAGACCTTAAAGGGATATCTCAGGATCTACATAGCTGGGTGCTTAAAGCTTGTTTAAATGTGTTTATAAGCAAGCATACAGGGTTTGTGAGTTAGAGACTGGTCAAAGTCACTTTCTGCCTCAATAGATCTCCATCCTGTAGAGAGTCTGAAATGTTGAATTTCATACAACTACTGAAGTCTTCACCGACAGCTTTTTTGCTTGATGTCTCATTTTGTTGCAAAATCTGTTTATATGAGTTTTGATAAATGCTCTTTCTGAAAAGGTAGTAGCTCGCCAGCCAGCATGCCCTGTTCACCACCATGGTTTTGTATGGGTAAATATTTACATACTTAGTGTGTATTTTTTGCATCTTTAATTCACCAATAATCATACCCTTATATTTCTACTAGGCAGTAAACTAAAAAAGGGAGAAAGGGATTAACATTTAATAAAACATGAAAAGTAAAAAAAAAAATTAATGAAAAAGAATAGTGACTATAAACAATTGTCTCAAATGACATCTTAGTATTGTTTGGAATCCTTTGGATTTTACTTGGTAAGAGTCCTATTGATTTTTAAATGGGTTTAAGTTTTTCTGAAGTTTTAAGTTTTGCATTTTCCTTAGAGTAAGAACTTTGCCTTATTTTATTACATGGAATGACAGCTACACTTTTAGATTAGAAATGTACTTTTATTAGTTCTTTATTGGATGTCAGCTGAAGTCTTATTTTTAAAAATAAGCAAGGCAACCAAACACAATTATGTTCCTCAATTCAGTACATAAAAAGTTACTCTTTGTAGTTTTAAACCATCCATTACGTGGTGATCTCTTCATATAGCACGTTCTGTCAGGCTCTCTCTTCCACATTCATAGCTGAGTTTTCCTATTGATTTTTATGGGATTTTGTTTGAACCTAGAATATTTTATTCAGCAAGATATAAAGCACTTCCTGTGGTCAAACATCTTTAGGCTAACCTAAGACACTGATCAGCCTGAGAATGGTTAGCATAGCTGAAAGGAGATCAACCATTTGGAGACCAATTTAAGCACTGTGGAACATTTTCAAATTGAGATTGCAAAATGAAAAAAAGACAAACAAATATGAAAATATTTTTAACAGTTTTGTTAGAAACAGTCATGCACAGTCTCCTAGTGAGAGCTAAGTGAAGGACTGGACACTTTTCTTTAATGGAAAGATGAAAAGCTTTTGCCTCTGAACTGTGTTATGCTGTTGCGTTATCACAAGAAAAAAAAAATCTGCCTTGCTTCTCCCCTTCTGTGTTTAATCTATGTGTTTATATGAAAAATAGCAGAAGTAAGTCCTGGGGAACTGGCTGTAGGTGGCCCTGCCTGAGCCAGGGGTATTGGACCAAAAGACCTCCAGAGGTCCCTTCCCATCCCATCCATTCCATGATTCTGTGATTCTGTAAGTAAGCACTGAGGGACAATGGAGCATAAAGGAGGGGAATAGTTTCATTTTCATGGTTAGTGAGAAGAAGAAACTCCTTGACATTCAGGGTTAAACTAGCTTGATTTCATTTGTAACATATAATAGAATTAAACAATATATCTGGATTATTTTCTCCTTGAACCAGAGGAGATTATTCAGCCTCAGTTAAAATGGAAAATTATTCAGTCTCAGTTAAAAATTCCCCAACGTGGAGAGATCCTAGGTAAATTGTCCCTGTACCTTTCTCCGCTAAAATCTTTCTTATGAAATCAGCATTTATACCTTTTCTTGCCCATTTCAGATAGTCTTGTCCTATCCGTGCTCTGCCATTGACTACTGCTCTAACTGCGACCCTTAATAATGAAGTTAATTAATTCCCTTTTGTGTAGATAAAAGACTCAAAGGATTCAAAGTAGCCATGAGTTACTCCCACATTCCTACCGAAAGACTCCTCGAACTGCAAGAAACAGCGAAGTTGTGAAATGCAGGAGACATTGGCTTCCTGATTTATGGAGAGTAATCTACCCATCTGAGGGTGGAAAAGAAGAAATGAGAGCGCGATATTTCACTTCTCCACGCTTTTTTAAAAACAGTGTGAATTCCGTGCTGACGTATGTAATCATAGATGCATTTTTTGTCACGATCTGTTTGTGAATGGTTTTTGTAGCTAGAACGTAGCAGATCCCAACTACAGGCTCAGAATAATACAGCTATACACAGTGTGACATTTGGAAACCCTAAAATGAGCCACCAAGCTGATGAGCATATCTACGTTCGCGTTTTAGTTCAGATTAGGAATGTGGTTTTGAAGTGAATCTTCCAGTTGCCCCCATTTACCATATTTTGGATTGCAAATTGGAGCAGTCTTGAGTGTGTGAGCTGTATTACTTATGGATGAAACTAAACTTGAGAGATGTGTTGCAGGAGCAGAGTCTGTTTTCCAACTTCTAAAGGGCACGCAGTCCACGGGAACAGAGTAAAACTGATGCTAAATAGATACTCCTTAAAACAGATACAGAAACTCAGTTTCAACCATTTCACCTTTCAGATAAGCTCCTTTTGCACTGAGTTACTTATTAATGTGGGCTTACCCAATATTTCTTTCAACTAGAATAGAAGCTGAAACAAGAAATACTGAAATGTGCTCCATTCTTTTTGTGCTGAAACACCTACCGAGAGGCTTAATGTATACAGACACTGGTCCCTGTTGGATAACAGGATAATGGCACCTTTTGGTCCCTTAAAACAAAATCTATTCTCTCATTATCCATTTTCTGGGCATTTGCAGACCTCTCTCCTGTAAGTGCAGGAGGACTCTAGGTCTGCACCCTCCAACAAAACTTTCCTGAACACAACGGGGTTAGAACGTGTCTTCTCACAATCTTTTCTTGGAAATTGAAGTGTGTTTCCCTTCTACAAGCTAGTCTGGGTGATAATTATGAGAAGAAAGCATTTTAAAAAAGGAAAGAAGAAAAAATTGATACTTTTTACCTGCAGAGTTACTCATAATTAGCCTAGGATTTACTAAGTGCCATTTGGATTTACACAATAGCCCATGATTTCAATGAGATAATAGACTTCTCTTCTACAGGAGGCTTACTTTTTGGTTTTGGTTTTTTTGTTGTTTTGTTTTTTGTTTTCTTCCTGTTTGATTTAGTATCACTCTGAAATGGAATGAATTAAAAAGTATTTGTTGTGCAATACAGGAACTGGCAAGGTTGCCTACTGTACTCAGTTTTCTTTGGTTCGTCTAGAACAGTGGTCTGCAAAATGGGGGGAGATCGTGCACTCACGGGGTGCACAATACAATCCATAGGAGTGCGAGAAGAAAATAGTTTTTCGCACCATTATTAAACAAAATTAAAAATATTTTTTAAAATAGTGTTTATTTCATCTTTAGCTCATCCTTTTTAATTACTGTTGTTGTATATGTTTTATAATGTACAAAATACATTACTGCAGTGGTACATGTGTATAATTTATAAATAAATAAATATACGTATACTGGGGGTGCATGCTCAAAAATCTTTTCCTGATAGGGGTTCGTGATCAAAAAAGCTTGGAGACCACTGACCTAGAAAATCACTGCCAACTATCCTCTCTGGAACAAATGATACTTGCAAAAGTGCTAGTCAGGATTCCAAGTTTTAGGCTGAGATATATTTGGCACTTAAATTACAGATTTCAAGAACCTTTGATTTTACCATTTAAAGAATAAGGGTCATTCCTAAAAGAATTTCTTAGTACAGAATATGAGGGGTTTTTTTTGTAATTCACATGTTGGTGAGTTGTTCTATGAATTAAACATAGACATACTGCTATCTGAAAGAGCTCTTGAAAGCCCATGCTTTTTATTGGCAAAATCTGGAAGAAAGCTGTTAAACAGGAGTATTTGAAAATATTTTCTCCTTTCCAACTCATCCAGTAGGAATTTTGTGATTACTACTCTGTGGCCAAAATAACTCATGCTAAGGAAAAAAAAAAAAAAAAAAAAACAAGAAAAAAATGATAAATAATCAGTTTTCCCAAAAAACAACTGTAAGAGTTCATGAATCTCATGGTAAATCTTTCCCAAGATTATATTCTGAATCATTAATCACAGGCCAATAATTTGAAGGCAACTGTGGAAGATGAACCATGGGAATATGCTTAATAAACTGAAATGGCAGAAGCTAAAATTAATTTTAAAAATGGTAATTTACTCCTTATAAAACTTCTATAACTTACCTTTCAATGAAAACTTATGATATTGGCATTTTTTCTAAAGAATAACTTCCAGCTAGTTTCCGCACAATGGTCATGTTGTATGAAAGTTAAAAGATCTCATCTACATAGATCAGTCTAATCCAAATCAATAATATTACAGGAAGAAAGTTCTACTAAATTTAGTTACTACATAACATTGGCTGGCTCGCTTTTGAGATGGGAGACTCAGATATTTAGATCACAGTTAAGGATGACTCTTTAAACCTGATAACCACCATATAATCACTAATTGGTAAAATAAATTAATATCTACTGCAAAATCAAATGCAACACTGTTTTCAGCCAAATGTTGTTGAGCAAATGCATTGAAGAGTTAAAATTATCTGATATTCATTATGAAGTAATAAAATACAAATATATCAATATATATTAATGGTAAATATCTTAACAGTCCTTCTGTAATAACTTTATTATTAAACGTGCTATTTAATACTCAGAAAAACTATGTTAGATTCAAGAACAATATGATATTAAAGGATTTGAAGAATTATTAAGAATGATTCAAAATGTTTGTATACCTACCTATTTTTAAATCCTGAAAGTAATCCGTTGGGTGGGAAAATATGCTCCTCGGTGATTCATATTTACACAAAAAAAAGTTTGTGAATTTTTCAAACCTGTAAAATATCTAGGCTTTCTTTCACTTCTATATCCTAAGCTATATTTCACATTTTTAAATCTTCCTAAAATCAATTGCTACATAAATGCATAAACAGAGTCATATGCATATGCAGAATTTTGGAATTAGGTATTCATAATAGCATTGCTTTATCTTCTGTAATGAAGACTAGAAATAAGTCAACTTTGAGGTTTCTCACTTCATTTTTTTTGAACTATGCCTATTCAAGTATGAATACTCATACAAATCAGAGCATTCATTTCCATATTTACTGGAATTAAAAGGAGGCCATACAGAGATTTTGCTCAATCCTAAAAAAAGGGCGGGGGGAAGAATCCTCCCCATATGATGCCAGCTGTAGAAAATGTTAATCCAAAATGAAAGCATCTGATAAAACTGCAAGGCTCCAAAGTGGAGGAGTGAAATGTAAATTGTAGAATGGATTTCTTAATAAAATCAAGTGACTGCATACTCCAGTGAAGGACTCCAGTGGCTGTAGATAGCCAACAGAAGCTGCTGATGAACTGCAGGAACTTTCTGCTCACACAAGGAAGACAGTTCTGGGCCTTGTTCCTGTTGCTCTTCTGAAGAACTTCCCTTTTTGAGTCATGGGGGAATAGAAAAGTCCTCCTGTATCATCGTTATTAGTTACGTGCAGATATGGTAACAGAGCATTCATTTGCCTATTGTTCTGCCCTGTGTGAATAGAAAATATCTGGAAATAAGGCAGATAACTATTGTAGTAATAAATTATAGACTAATGATTGATACCATTGGGACCTCAGCACAATGTGCAGATAAAGGAGACACTATAGCCATGTTCTGGTGACATTAAATATTAGCTGATTCATCTGCACTACCTCTGGGCCATCCTATTGCAGCTTTGCCTACGATCTTTTTCCTATAGCTGTATTTAGGGTAAATATATCTGAATACCAAATGGGAGTCCCACCTGAAAGCTGCCTTTAAAAGCAATGTGACGTATGTAGGGACTGTATGTACTTCATTGCATCTTAAGGCAAAGTTTAATTTACTTATAAGGATACTTGCATGTTTTCCTGAAGCTCATGTAATATTCTCTTTGGCATTGACAAAAGAAATGACCTCCTTATTAAGACAAAACAGCACCCTTTCTCCTACCTAATAGTATGGGATCTTAAAAGAATTAATTGGAAAGTTCAACTAATTTTTATTTCATTAGTGTTCTGGCGGAACACAGTGATTAAATGCATTTTTTCCAGAGGATTGCTAATAGGACTGAATTTACATTTTAAGACAAACACTTTTTTTTTTTTTTACACTAGGGGGGTAAGGTAGGTCGTCTTTGTTATTTAAACAGAATGCTTGTAATATACTGTGGAACGAAGAGCATGAAATGTGCTGTCTTACCAAAACTTTTGTCCTTGTGAGAGAGTAAGAGAGGCAGTGGCAGGTCACACATTTTGGACTTAAATTAGTTATTGTTAGGTACCATGAAAATATTAATTACTGTAGACCTGGTTAAAAAAGGGCACTTACTTATAATCTCTTAGAGAAAAGGAATTTGAATGCTGCGTGCAGTTTGCTAACTGCGAGTCCAGAGAAGGGCCACAAAGAGGATCAGAAGGCTGGAGCACCTCTCCTATGAGGACAAGCTGGGAGAGTTGGGGCTGTTCAGCCTGGAGAAGAGAAGGCTCCAGGGAGACCTTATAGCGGCCTTCCAGTACCTAAAGGGGGCCTACAGGAAAGACGGGGACAAACTGTATCAGGGAGTGTAGTGATGGGACGAGGGGTAACAGTTTTAAACTGAAAGAGGGCAGTCCTATTAAATATTAGGAAGAAATTCTTTACTGTGAGGGTGGTGAGGCACTGGAACAGGTTGCCCAGGGAAGCTGTAGATGCCCCATCCCTGGAGGTGTTCAAGGCCAGGTTGGATGGGGCTTTGAGCAACCTTGGCTAGTGGGAGGTGTCCCTGCCCATGGCAGGGGGGTTGGAACTAGATGATCTTTAAGGTCCCTTCCAACTCTAACTGTTCCATGATTCTATAAAAGAGGAAGAGTTATATAGAAACGCTGAATTAGAAGCAGAAACCTAGCTTTGTCAGCAGATGTAAATCAACAAAATTTCACTGAAGATGTTGGATACACATTTATCAGTCCACATGAAGTCCTATTTTAATTACTAGCTTCTAGATTAACACATAGTTTAGACTTTAATTGTATTGTTCTGTTCTTAATCTTGAGGTGGGATGAAAACAAGGGATGGAAAGAGTAGATATATGAAGGCAAGTGTGATGTATTTCTAATGGAGATACTTGCAGTCTTTTCTCACGTAAAACTGATTCATTACAAATAATTAAAAATCCATGAATTATTAAATATTAATATTTATTAAAAATATTAAATTTAATTACTACTATTAAATATAGCTATATTTAATATAAATATATATAGAGCTATAAATATAGCTATATTTATCTAAATACTACTATTAAATGTATAAAGATTACCACTATTAAATATAGCATCAACACCTGGCGATAGAAATCTAAATAATTCTGAGGACTCAAATTCATGTGAAAGAAGTACTGGGAGAAAACCTCCACCAGGATAGGATCCATTCAGAATCATACCACCCAGCTTACATCTTTCATGAGGTGTTCGGATTTTAAACACAGTGACCATAAGTGAAAAGAGAATCACACTGAGGTTCTCAGCAACACAAGCAAATTCATAACGGTAGCATCCCCAAAATGGGGACGGTGACCTGAGCAGAACATGAAAATCATTCCAAAGACTCACTGCCCCAGCAGCACCTACACAAGAGGACCTGACAACCGCTGCTGCAGGGAGTGTTCGTGAGCATCCCAAATGTCTAGAAGAGACTCTTTGCTGTGTATCTGTACTTGTTTTTTCCGGGATAGATTTAATTTTCTTCATAATAGCTTGTATGATGCTGCTTTAGATTTGTGATAACACAGGGATGTTTCGGTCATTGCTGAGCAGGGCTTACACAGCCTCACAGCCTTTTCTGCCTCTCACACCACCACACCCGCGAGCAGGCTGAGGGTGCACAAGAAGTTGGAAGGGGACACAGCCGGGACAGCTGACCCCAAATGACCAAAGGGATATTCTATACCATAAGATGTCATGCTCAGCAATAAAAACTGTGTGGAAGAAGAAAGAAGAAGGGGGGGGATGTTCAGAGTTACGACGTTTGTCTTCCCAAGTAACCATTACGCATGATGGAGCCCTGCTTTCCTGGAGATGGCTGAAGTTGCCTGCCCGTGGGAAGTAGTGAATGAATTGCTTGGCTTGCTTTGCTTGTGTGAGCAGCTTTTGCTTTACCTGTTACACTGCCTTTTTTTTTTGCCACTTTTACCTTTCCAGTTCTCTCCCCCATCCCCCTGTGGGAGAGTGAGCGAGCAGCTGCGTGGGGCTGAGCTGCCTGCTGGAGTCAAACCACAACAGTATCGCATGTGGTTCACCGAGCCAGTCCCTATCTATAATGGCACAAGACACACTGATGCCACATTTGTCCGTACTTGGATCTTTTTACTTCTTCCAGAAGCCAGCTGCCTTATGTAGGAGCCTGCTTTATTAATGCCTGAAGTTATCATCTGGGGTGTTTTTCATGTTCTGCATACATGGGAATTTCACTTTTAGGAGACTGGCGTCGAAATACTCTAAATGAGGCAAAATGATTGTATTGCACTTTAGGACAAAACGTTAGTAGGTATTAAGGTTGTAATTTCTCCAAGAATATAACTATTAATACAGAGTCCTTCCTTGACTATTATTTACATCAGTAATTTTTTACCAGGTGAAAATTTTTCTCAATTTCTAATTTAAAATGCATGTCCTGTCATTTAAGTCCTATAACACTTCTTCATAGTTAAGAAAAATACGTTAAACCCCAGCATTTTTATTATACATTTCCTGTAAAATGCAAACTGTTTCTTTCCAAGGGCTGGGCTCATGGAAAAATAATAAGCTGTCTTTAAAGTCACAGCTAGGACAAAATTTAGTATCATTAGGTCAATAATGTTAAAATTAGCTTTGATTTCAATCTTTTGTATGGCCTTTCATTCACAGTGCACATATGCAAATTTTCACAGAGGTCTTCATGGTTAAACGAATAGTATGCACTTGCACATGACAGTTTTTTAAATTACAGTTCAGCTTACTCAGTGTATTTTGCATCAGCTTTCCAAAATGAATAGTCTCAAGTTTAGTTATTCTGTTTTAAAACTGCCAAACGTTATTAGTTAAGCAGAGAAGCAGTTCAAAAAGTAATTAATTCCAGGGCTTAGGGTAAACTGCTATTTTAATTAAAAGAGCACTAAATACTAATGTCCTGCTTCTTTGCACTTAGAACATGAAATAAAAAGTCTAAGTCAGTTACATTTAATACCCTTTAAATGTAAGTTGAAATATATTAAAGGCATATGTGCTGGTCCTGCTTTTTATAAACTGACTCAAAAGAAAAAAAATCAAAAGTTAGAGAGATCATATAGCGTATTTCTTGGTTATGCTGTGCCATTTTTGCTATTGATTCTCTCCCAACTTGTGCTGAGCAGAAAAATCAACTGGTACATAAGAGGTCTTTTCACCATATTCATATTGTATAAGATGCCAGGCCTCAGTTGTATCGTTATTACAATTGCCACCTATAGGTCCACAGAAGATATAAGGTCCAGAACACTTCTCATTTGAAGCTGTGGAGTAGTGCTTTCTATGCTTTGTAAATTTACAACTTCTCCAGGTTGTCCAAAATTTAGCTTATACGCAAGGAAGGCACCCTACATGCGAAGAAACAAGAGTTTAGGCAGTTTAGTTTCTACTACAATTTGTCAGTCACCCATTCGGTGATTCTGTCTCTGCGTGGAGCACTGAAAGTCTCAGCAGGCATGGCTGCTCCCGAACCAGCACTCACTCCCAAACAGGAACCTCCAACAGGATAATCACCGTGGCCTGAAGGAGCTTGAGCTCTGTGTGCCACATGATTGTCTCGGCACTGCTTGGGTCTAGCTCAGGTATCTTTGCACAACATAATCTGCATTATTACTTATGCCTGTCATGCTTATCTCACCTCGTAGCTGAACTGCAGCAATGCAATAAGCGTCACTACAAAACTTCACATGTGGAGAAAATTCCAGCTTGTGCAAGATTTAAAAGGCACATATTTTTGACAGGCTTGTCAGACAGACCAGGCTTGTCCTTCCATCTCCAGGATACTTGACTTTCCCTACAATTTCTAATCTAATTGCTATTTTATGGCTGGAGCCCAGGGAAACTAAAAGGTCAATTCAAATTTTGGGGAGGAAGACACAGACAACAGGCTTACTCTTCCAGTAAAAATAAAATATCAAAAGTCTGTTGTAGACTGCAGGTCTAGCCAGATAAAGTTGAAGAAACTGACACAAGGTTTTAGCATTACTATGAAGCAAGGACAGAAAAAAACTCCTCTTTCTTCTCAACTACAAGGTTCATTTCTTTGACCTTGTCTTCTCTAACTGTTGACCTTGTCTTCTCTAACACACTTTTTAAAGAGTTGGACAGGAAACCTGCATCTGGAATCTGAGAAATCTTGGTTCAAGTATTTTTTTTTCCTGATTCAGGCTGCAGATTTAATCTAGAGGTGCTGCATCCTTAGTAATTGTCAAGATGTTGACCATGGCCTGTTGTTTTACTTGTTTACTTTTCCTGGAAAATCCAATGCTGGACAGAAGAAACTTTTCCCAAAAGATGTTTTCTTGAAACTAGCTCATTGCCACAGTAAGTTTCACTTCAACATGTCATTATGTTTTAATAAAAAAACCCCAACAACTAACCAACCCTATTCTGTCAAACTGCTGCCCTGAAAAAATCCTAGCACTTCCAAAATACAAGGTATGTTCACAAGCTAGAAAAGCCAAAGCACAGCATTCCACTGCGTACTCAAGACAATGAGATATCAGGTACTCAAATTATGTCAGTCACACTAATTGGTGCAACACAAAAACTGTGTTGGACAGTCCATGAGGCTTCTTCAGCTCAGGTGTCTGGTCAGATCAAGTGCAGAATTAGAGACTGAAACACTAAGTATAAAGCATAAATATCCACACCAAGAGCATTATTGAATTTGGTCCTGAATTTATATTACCAGCAGAGATACCCAGAGAGGGATGTTCAATCATTCGTTCTCTGCTCAGAGAATGAGTTTAACTATTCAATGAGTTGGCCATTTACTGATCTCAGGATCAGTGAAACTTGCTTCTGATGTACTGCACATTTGAGTAACTGTTCTTTGCAATTCTAGCTGTTCTAGAATTGCTGTTCTAGCAATAAAATTTTTTGTCATCTTTTTTTATGGGAGAAAATTTTATCAGGATTATCATGGTGTTATATGAGACAATTTTTTGCAAGCTACACTATCGTCATGTGACATGTTAATATCGGCCCAGTGTTACTGATATGAGCACATATCCTGGATGGTGTATCAAGGCTTATCTCAAGTTTTTCAGCGTTTTCAATTTTAAGGTCCATTTCCAGTTTCTTATACTTTTCTAAGCTTTATCCATTTGTGTAGACTTTTTCTGCCAAGTATCTGATTCTATCTTCATACTTTGAAAAAATGTCAAGGATGGTTCAGCCATTTCTCAGTCTGATATAAAGGAAAAACATATCTGCTAATTAATTCTTTATGCCAATTATTTTACTGAAAAAAAATATAGAGACCTTATTTTAAATAGAGGGATATGAATTTAAGTTATTTTAAATAATAATTATTTAAATAATTTAAATAATAATGCCTTTAATTAAGGCATTTCTAATGCCTTATACAAATAACAAAAGTAATAGAAGTGTACCCAAATTTGACCAAATTAGGAGACTGAGAAGCACATTAGGGCTATCTTCCACCCAGTAGGAAGGAAAGAGGAAAAAAGATAGATGTGAAAAGACTAACACATAACTGAAAGTATACTTCTTCTAGGTGGTGCTATTGCTTCGGTCTTGTGGAAAAAAAAAAAATCTTTTAAGAAAAAATAGATTGTGATAATTGAATTAGGGTCTATACTATTGTTACACAAACAAGGGATATTACTAGGCTATCAAATAATCTCGCATATAGCATACCTAACTTCTGAATATATATTATATTTTTGTTTTCATGTACTTTTAAGATAATTTTCAATTTTATACATATTGCCCTAACTAAATTACGTTGCAGTAATTAACAATATTAATTGGATTTCATCTTTCAAATTGATACCAAAATGAGCCTTTTGCTGCAGAAAACTTGCCTTTTTCCACTGACAATATTAAAAGGCTTGAAAGCCACAAAAGATTCATACAACCCTCTGAGATCTGCGTGTACGTGTTACTAATCATATTACCTGCACAGCAGTCAGAATGGACCAAGGTCTCCAAAGGTCAAAAAGGAAATGGACGAAATCAGAGAAATGTTCTTTATAGAGGTATTTACATTTATTAGCATTTATAGCATACTAATAATTTCCTAACAATCTGAATGTGTTCCCTTCTGTTCAGATGCCTAATTTATTTATATGGATTTAAGAATAAAGGCTTCACTGGAAATAAATTGAGGGATTCAGTAGTATAAGTGTTCAGAAAAACTGTAGTTCAAAATCACTTACCTGGCAAAAGTCCCAGGAAGACAGCACTGGTGTCATCTATTCAAAACATTATATGGCTCCATTACTGCAGTCTGTGAGCATCTCGAAGCTTTTATTATATCTATTTTCAAATCTTCATAGAATCATAGGAAAATAAAGCTGAGAGGGACTTTAAGAGGTCACTGAGTTCTCTGGCACAAGGCAAGATGAACTATATTTTTTTCATTCCTGAAGATGAGCTATATCTTTGTCATTCCTGATACATGTTTGTGTAGCCAGTCCTTTAAAATCTCTAATAAAGGAGATAAAGTCTTGATGGGCAATTTCTTTCCACGCTGCAGTAACCCTATTATTACAAGCATTTATGCTAATATCCAACCTGAGTCTTTCTGGATGCCAATCCACCATATACTGACAAAATGCCATGGGCCAGCTGAGCTTCTTTCAGCATCGCAAGACTCTGGGCTTACGCTGCTCTGGGTGCCGTGGTGCTGCTTGGTTGAAGCTTATTCCCCCAGTAAGGGAACTAGATTTGTCACTTAAACATTATGATCAGTCTAGCCTTTGGCTCAAAGAGAGATCACAAAAAAGGAGTACAAAAAGGAGGTATCCCAAAACATAAACTGCGGGCTTGACACTTACAGTTCCTCCCTCCAAACTACCTGCAGACGAACTCTTTGCCAAAGTACTGTTTATATGTGGGATACTTTAAGTGTTTTCTCACTGGTTTATGGAAAGCATTGCAGTTTTACTTCAGTTACACCATTTATGCTGTTTGTGGTATAAGATATAATATGATGCCACATACCTGAGACACTGGGGGTGCCAAGTATTCCTTCCTCGTTTCCCTCCTGGCTGCCTAGTGCAGCACATGAGACAATGCCCCTCACTATTGCTCACCTTGCCCGTTTCGATTGCTGCTTCTAATCAGAGTTTGGTTCTCATAGCCGACTTCTGGATAAAGCTTTAATAAGCAAGAAAAAAGATAAATCACGAAGTCAGCACGAAGGTCCTTATGACTTAATGACAGCATATAATATTAAGGTACAGTCTAGGACAAGGGCCTGTGATCAGAACATGCTTGCTGGAATCTAAATAATTCCCAAATAATCCCTAAATTTTCTAATAAATCTCAGGAACAGTCAGATGATGGCATTCCTGAAAATAATAAAGCAATAATCCTCACAAATCATACCAATTCGCTTTCGAAATATTTAGAAACTTGCCTGTCATACAGAAAGGGAGAAATCACAGGTGATAACATTTCTGAGATAATACAAAAGTTAATTCAAGAGTGCTCTGAGAGTTATAGCCTGCCTATCCTGTTGTATGATGACTACTGTGTTACAAAATTTATACTGTCCTTAGCTTTTCTTTGAAATGTACTTTTCAAAATGGACCCAAATTCATCACTAAGTTTTCTTTACCCTTGCAAGATAAATTATTTTAATTAGAAAAATCCTATTGATCAGGTTTAGTTTTCACAGTAGATCTGAACCAAATAAACCTATCACTAGTTTCATTTAATGAAATGCTGTATTTGCCAAAAAAGTCTACCAAAAGCCACGTTTGCATTCTGAGTTATAGGATGAAAATTTTAATAGGATTAGCATTGGATTTCATACTGTATTCAGAATCATAAATACCAATGTAGTGGAAAAGGAAATGTGTTCATTTAGTTTCCATTGCATCATAGTTTAATAAAAACCTGACAGGGCAGATATATAAGACATATATATAAGGCAGATATGGATAATATATAAAGAATATGCAAGAAAATGAATTTTTTTATCAGAAAAAGAAGTAGATAAATTCTATGTATTGGTTCTTATCACAGAGGATGTGAGTATGTTCCCTCTCTGAAACTATTCTTTATGGATGAGTTTAAAGTACTGCTTAAACTGGAATTGGTACTAGAGGAATAAAAAGTGACAGTAGCAATGCCAGCTTGTGAACGAAAGCTGGATAATGATTTGAGTAACTATAGATCATCCGGAGCTCTACAGTGGGCAAAATGGTAGAACCAAGAGGAAAAGGTGACTTGAGGGTAAATACAGCATGCTACAAAGAATCAACACAGCTTCTGTAGAAGAAAGCCACGTCTGATACATCCACCAGAATTCTCCAAGACATTAATAGACCTGTGAGAAAATAAAACCCAATTTGGTTAATAGATCATTCTTGGCTTTTCAGTATATTCTATACAGAAGTTCTTAAATAAACTAAGACGTCAGAGATACCAGGTAAGATTTTCACCTACTAAGAAACAAAACATGGAAATAAATGATCAGTTATCACAATTATAGGGACTTCTCAGAGGAACCTTTTGGGATCTCTTTTTTTAAAATATGTTCACAAATAAATCTGAAAATTATAAGAGTAACGATGTGATATTTCTTACTGACAATACAAAGTCATGCAGAAGAGTCAAAGCTGAATGTGAAGTATTACAAAAGAACCTTATATTTGGAAGAAGCCTCAGGAAACTGGAAGATAAAGTAGCAGATTAACTCAAATGAGATAATACAAGGTAATTAATTAAAAAAAAAATCACCCAGTGACATACTCACAGTAACAGATTCTACTTTATTATGATGAATGAAAGAGCTCTTGAAGTTTTTGTAGGTAGCTCTTTGAAAATATCAGATAGAATTTTCAGCAGGCAAAAAGAGTGTTAGCCACGGTCAGGAACAGGAAAAAGAACAAAATTGGTAACTTGGTTAGAATGCACATTCTTACATGCTGCCTACAGTCCTGTTCATCCCATTTAAAAAAAAACTTACATTAACATGAAAAAATATGTATCAAAAGATAGGAAGCGTGTTGAGAGAAATGGAGCAGCTTCTATAGGTTTGGAGAGAGTACTGACAACAGGTATGATGGGGGCCCCACAAATTATTAGTGACATGAAGTGGGTGAACTGGGAAAGCTGGAGGACAAATACCTTACTTCCTTTTTTCCTTTAAGAATTTGCTCTTGTTGACTGTGAGGGAGAGGATATCGAACAAGATTTTGTTTTGACTCAATGCATAATTTTTTAAAATATTCTTATTAGTATGCTTTTCAGGGTCTGTTTCAAAAAAAAGTATCATTTGCATGCAATCTGTATGATAAGTCTAAAAAGAAGGAAATTTTTACCTGGACTTGGTCATATCACATGAATTGTTGGCCAAGTACTGGTATGTGCTGGTACAGGCTTCCACTGGGTGATGCTGGTTCTTCCAAAGCTGGCTGCTTCCCCAACAGGCACCTGGTTAAACCAGCTGCTACAAAAGACCTGAAAGAGTCTTCCTTTTTTTCCCCTGTGTATTCTCAAGCAGGTCATAAGGACGTGAAGATGTTCAGATTCTCAAGTCCCAAGGAAGTCCTGCCAAGCAATCGTCCTCTGCCTTAGTGACCACAGAGCTCTTGCAATGTTTGAGGCTCCCTGAGGTGCCTGAAAGTCCCAAGGGCTCTCTTGGCTAAACATCCTTCCTGGGGTTTCTGGAATCCCTGATTTAACACTGAGCAGCTACAGACTCTGGAAATCCTAGCTTCCAAACTCACTGTCGGTACACCAGTAATATCTCACAGCCTGTGCCTATTCTGCGATTTGGGTAAGAACCTTTAGCTGGTTACACAGCTTTAGTGCTTGAAATATATACTCAGTTATTTGATCTGATTCATTTACATTCCCAAAGGCAAAATCTTAGCTTATATTTAACAAATATAGGAATCGAACTATTAATTCTACAACTCAGGTCTGCTACAAACTGCTGTGAAGAGTGCAGAGAAACTGTATCTAACCAAAAAAAAACCCCAAAATCCAACAGATCAATACTCACTTTACAGAACTTTACAGAAAAGTAGGAAGTCTGGCTATAATAAAATCTGCATTTTGAGTAAAATCTTTTCTGTTTCACAATCCTGAGTAATAAAGATCTTGTTTGTCTCTTATCATAATGCCACATTAAAAAGCCATATTTAAAAGAGAAAGAATGGAATTCACTTGTGTTGTAGGACTCAAGGTGCAAAAGGAAAGAAATGCAATTCTTTCAGAAGTTTTGCGGTTACTTAGTCCACAATGCATTCTGCATTTATGTGTGTTCCTATGCACTGAATGAATGATATTCCCAATATCTTGCTATAACCACAATATACGATGTAATACTCTTAGCCATACATTAGAGAAAAAGCAACTATTTAAATTCTTGGTTTCAAAGCCAGTCTCTCATCCATAATCACAATCAGAATTTCCTTTCTTTTCTTTATTTATCATGGACCCATATCTGATATTCATATTTTCCTCTTTGCTTAATTACAGAGTTACCAGATTCTTCTTTTAAACTACTTTAGGTTTGGATGGGAAAAAATTTTCTATTTGTATGACTGAATAAATGAACAGAGAATGGAATAAAAACAAAAATAAAAACATGATGAAGACAGCAGCTAGTACGTTTATTTTGTTATGTGTCTTACAGATGTCATAGATGAAAGGGAGTGTTTGCTCCACGGTGAGTCCGACATTTTTGAGAACTGCATTATTAATGTTTGCCTATATTCCAGAATAATCAGAACTCTTTCTGGAGTGTCTGTCACAACTTTGCTTTCATTGTTCTACAGCAGAAGAGGAAGCCCCTTCTCTCTTGAAAATCTAACATAGCCATCCCATCTACTTCTTAAAGTATAATATGGTTGTGGACCATCTGATTTGAATCGCATGGCCAAGCATGAAGGGTTGTACTTTCACAGATAAAATAAACCCATTTAAAAAAGAATATGTGCTTCTGCATTGTAGTTGTGTATCATCGATTACAGGAGTACAGTGAGATTTCTTTTAAAATTATTAAATTGTGAAATTTTTACTTAAGCAAAAGTTGTGGCTAGATAAATATTGAAAGGTGCAAAATGTGACTGTTACAGGATGCTTTAAATAAAATAAATTTAACTGGGAAAAAGCAAAAAAAAAAATTCATTGGGTGAAATTTTAAACCGCTGTGAATGAACAGACATCACACAGGGCATTAGAAATGATGCCTTACTTATTTTCAGCATTAATGTCACATAAAGCTATTTCAAAGACATCATAACAGGAGAGCTTGAGTCAGGATGGACAATCATTTACCACACATGAACATTAAACACATAGAAGTACAAGATGGCTTTATCCTTCAAAATTGCAGAATCCTGACATGCATCAAAAAGGTCCAAAACACACGATAATGCATGTGAAGATAAACAGACTTCAGTAGCAGACTACCCACTTACCAAAATACAGACAAGATGACTGTGTGATCAATTGACTCCATGAAGAAAATCAATTATTATACAAAGACTCGATGACGACCAAAGTACTTTGCAAAAACAGGAGGTTGGTATCACCGTCTTTTCCTCATGGCTGCCTATACTGTTGGTACTGGGGGAAAAAATGGAGAGGGACATTCTGACCATAAGAGAGCACAGATGAGCACTTTATGCAAGCTACAAAAAAACCTGTTCTCCTGACCTTGAGGTGGTGAAAGGTGACTAATTAGTCTTCTCTTCTTTGACATCACAGTTCACTGTTCTTGGGGCAAGCAATGTGTGGCAATTTATCTCTGCATTCTTTAGTAGCTTGAAAAATGTGATGATAAGACGTATCTAGGTTTGCGACTAATGTTCATGTGGTCGCAAGTGTGTCTTACGTTGTCAGATATATTAACATAACGTTAGGGTTTCAAAATCATCAGGGTATTCCATAATGTAAAAACACTCTGTGCAGAAAATGCCTTTCTGTCTGCAGAATACCCTTGAGCAGTATATTCTACTATTTCTAAAGGATAGCCATTGCAAAAGGAGAATGTAGCTCTTCCAGGAGGTAATGAAAAGTCAGACTAGATTTCATTTAGCAATTGCACCTGCAGATTCTCATTTTGAAATCTTTCACATGGTGTCAAATGCTGATGGTGTCAAGAATAATGAGACGGTTCTGAATATATTAAAAAATGTCACGCAGGAAAACAGACATTGCTAATGGTATATAGCCGCATGTCTGGGGATATGAAAGTTTTGATAGTGATTTATTTTTGAGGGAGGTACATGTTATACAAGCTGTTCAAGTACCAGTTTGTGGGCAAATACCATTTAGAATGTTGTTAAAGGCAGCCTAATAATGGTGACATGAATGATAAAGTGATATTAATAGCAGGTCCTCGGGCCTTTTTTTGTTACAAGTTGAAAGTAAGCGACCACTTGAATTTCCGGTGTCTTACGAACTATCAAGTGGCTGTTGTAATCCTCTGTAAAGCTGATATAGATCATTGCCTTAAGCTGCAAGATCTGTGAATAGAACACAGCAGAAGATAATAATTGCATTCTTCTTATGATTTATTTTCATTTTTTTGATTCAAAATAAAACAGAAACCTTTGAATGCTTTAAGTGTGTGCCTTTTAAGTGTAAAGGTTAGAGTATTCACTTGGATGATAAGATTCAAAACAGTTTTTGGTCTACACTGAAAAATCTCACTCAAAATATCTTATATCTGCAGGTCAGGACCTTGAGCAATCAGCCTGAGATAACATTTTCACCAACACAGGGAAACAATGCAATACAACAAAAAATGTTCTGACATAAGATGAGGTCACAGTTACTTCTTTCTGAGCACATTTTTGTCTCAGAGTCTCCACTCTTATCTATTTTTATCAGAACACTTTCAGAAGACCTCTAAAAGTTACAGCCAGTATATGTTTCCTGGCAAGAACTTTTTTCTTTAAAATGCAGTAAAGCAAGAGTTCTCTATCATATGGTTTAACACTCCAGAGAGAAACAAGTCTGATGATATTTGCTGTCAGTACGGGGTTATACTTCCATTTATTTCAGTTTCAGTTAATCAGGACACTGAATTGTAAAGTACGTAAATGAAATTTTTTAGGATCCAAGAAACGGAGGTACATAGTCTGCGACTCTTTATGTTCTCAAAATACTTTCTGAAAATTTATGATCATATGTGCTTATGACTAGGAAAGCATCCTGTGTGTGCAGGTGGTGGCACAGAAAATTTGATTTTAAAAGTTCTCCTCAGGATCTCAAGCTACCAAGCAATATCAACACACCCAGCTTGCATTACTCCATGCACCATAACTTGCATTCGCTCTTGTGTGACTTTTTAGCCATGGATGCAGTTCTATTTTGAGACACATTGAGAAATGACAGGTGGAAGTACTAAGAGCTGTCTTGCCCCTGTCCTTCCAAAGTAGTTTCACGTTTCAGGAGCATGTTTGGATGAATCTCTGTAAATTTTAGCTGAGGAATAACTAAGGAGACCATTTTGTGTTTGCCAGCTGGATAATTGCAGTCTTAAGGGAACATCAACATTAAATCAAGGCAGATGAAGATGTTTATCCTATTGCAGAAACACATCCATAGAAATGATTTAAAACTTCATGAGAGTTTTGCTAATTTCAGAAGGGTGCAAGGTTGTGCAGGTCTTGTCTTAAAGTACTAATACAAATTATTGAGCCACCTTAGTTTCTCTGTCCAATGACAGTCCAGAAGAATGAATGAGGATTATAGCCAAGACAATGCCCGATAATTTTTCAGTGACAATTAAAGCAGGTTTCTGAACTTACCAACAGGTCTTAACAGCACAACTAAAAAAATACAAATGAACTAATTGTTTACATGAACAAAAAATATACAAAAATGCACTAACAAAGAAGTCTTTTCTTCATCTCGTTATCCTAATTTTTACAACTCATGTATTGTAAGCATCCTAACCTTTTCTTCAAAACTACAAATATTTTGTGACCTTACTGACTCCCAGTTAGGGATGACTAACTTATCCCTGAATGGTTTTAGAAAAGCAGTAGTAGTGTCTTCCCATTAACAAATCCCCATAGATTGGCCACCTGAAAAATGAGTCACAAACCATCAAACATTATAGAAAGAATAAACCATAAGTTAAGGTTTTCCAGACAGCATGCTTCAATAGACAAATCAGGCAAGTCAGTTCCTTAAATTGTAGGCAGACAGAAACTTGACTGGAAAGACGAATGATAAAATGTGTCTTGGTGCTATGTGACACAGGTTTCTAATATCTAGAGAAATCATCTGCCATGAACATTCAAAGTTCAATTACCCAAATATACATTGAATTTATTGCTTAGTTTCACTGCAGTTTCAATGCATTTGGTTTCAGCAGACTTTCAGTCAGTAAAAATTCAGTACCCTATTTCCAGCTGCATTGCAGTAATTGCAAAAATCATCTCATTATATTGTACAGGGTGAGCTGAAATACACCAGAACTCCTTTAACTTCTGTTGTTCATGAACTACTGTGTGGTAGTTTTGCCATCTAAATGTCCTTCTCTTTCCATGTGTAATGTAGTGGCTCAGTTCAGTGAGTGAGGAGTCTGTCTCAAGGGTTCTATATCTTTTGGGGTTTAGATTATTAGGCTTATTTCAGTGTAAAATGGTAGCCTTTACTGCAAAGATCTCACCAGATCTCACCATAACCTGATTTCAGGAAAATAATATATCAAACCAATCAAATATAAATCTAATAGAGAGACATACTGGTAAACAATGTCACAGCTGTTGTTGATCTTATTTCTCTTTAGGTTTTTGACAATGAGCACAAACTTACAGTGCCTTGATTATTACAGGCAAATCAAACTAAAATTTAAATATCTCTGGTTTGTATTTACAAAAAATATTTGCTTATATTTATTTTTTTCCAATAATATTTTGTTAATTATCTTGTCAGATAGTTGCACATGCCAAAGAAAGATTTTATGGTAGTATAATCACATGATACTCAGTGTAAGTTCTCCACAATATCAGGCAGTAAAGTGCTCTTTTTTCTAATACATACTTTTCCTTATTTTTCTGCTCTTAGATGAGCTGCAATAGCACTTTGCTAGAGCTACAGCAGGCATACGGGATTTGAGAGATTTGCCTTTTTTCAATCAGATAGATACAAAAGTAACCTGGAAGCTTCCGAAAAAGGAAAAAAAATAAATATAGAAAGGTGAGTGGAAAAGTGTACTTTAAAATGTAATGAGTTTATTGTTTAAGATTGGTAAGATATTGACAGTTAACGGGTTCTTCTTGATTTATTCCCTCAAGTTGCTATTACTACTTACTGTTTTTCTAGAACCTTAAAATTCTTCAGCGTTCTCAATCTTTCCTATCATTTTCATCATTTGATCAAGAAATTTCTTAACCTCAGACAATTAATATTATGTTACACAGCAGATCCCTGGAAGCTCCTCTATCTACAGTGAGGACTTCAGTAGACATATACTGTGACAAATGAAATTATAAACCTGCATGGCTTGATTAAAATCTTGATTATTCTGGAATAGTAGGGAGAACATGACTTTGCTGTTTACCTTTCTTTCCAATCAGATATTGTACAATATATTTTAAAGGTAAATTGTTTAACTTGTCACACAAATCATATTCATTTATACTGATAAATTTTTAATTATTCTTTCAACCTAGGATTTATGTTTACTGTCCTTTTATATAAATATCTGTGTGTGTATATATATGTGTGTGTGTGTGTGTGTTCAGAAATACACAGAGTTTTTCATTGACATCAGAAAGTCTGGTTTCCTCTTGCACAGGGAGATTGCTTTCAGACACAGGTAGACACAGACTACTGCTAAGAAGAAAAATTACTTAACTGCAGGTTATTTTCTTTGTCTCTTACGGTCTTTCCATATGCAAATTCTATGGCCAACTTCTTCTGAATTGCTGTACTTGCCATTATAGCGTAGTAAGGAAAAAAGCATGTGGAATAGAAAAAAGATGCTCTGAATTGACAGAGGAACTCTTGGCTCAGCTGGAGTTGAAAAGAAAATGGTAAGACGGGTTTAAGGATACTCCTTGTTCCTGTTAACTAGACATGTTTCAGATGAGACTGAAATTATAGAGAAGATGAAAAGAGATGTTAGTCTTCTACATCTTCAAATGGCAAATGATGTCAGAATTGTCTGTTCTGACTGTTCGTGTCACACACAAGGGTTGTGCATGATTTAATGTGCCTTTTGTGAAATATAGATAAAAACTGGTTCTTGCTTTCTTCGCAGGGACACTTTGGCAGGACCTGGGGATTAGGCAGTGAAGAGAGGGAAGGAGAATGGTCTCCTTATTTGTTGTGCAAAATATATATTGGCCTTGAGGCTTTAAAGAATGTAAGAGCTGGTATTCACACGATAAGTGGTATCACTTCTAATTCAAATATCTTAGCATACTAGTAAAAAAAATTTAAAAAATATAATTCAGCAAGAGTAAGTAGCAAGATAGCTATCTGCAATAAATGTCCTTGCCTTACTATTCAAGAATAACAAGAGATCTCAGTGAAAATACTAACATCCACATCTTTTTCATTACATAAAGAGTTAGTTAAACATGAGCAGCCATCCCATTCCTTAAAACAGTTAATGGCTATTCAGGCTCAATCAAAGTAAGAAGAGGATTTTGAAAAATTATTAACTTTGTCACTCATTCTGTAAGAACTAATATCCTAAATGCAACCTCTCATTACATGTATACTAGATTTCATCAAAGCTGTAAGCTTTTCACCTCGCTCTATGGTCATCAGTTTGAACCTTCAAAGCCCTTAATGCAATATAATAGATGCGGTTTCATACTAGTGAAGTAGGGTAAGTGCGAGTCTGAAACAGGATTTAGATTTGTGTCATCTGCTAACACCACACAGAGAGGTAAATCAATGTTTAAAGGAATTACCTACTGCCCTAAATCAAACTCCAGCCTGACTGTACTTGGCAATAATAAATATGATTTTTAGTGTGTCTTGTGACAAGCTGATCTTATGGTACTTGCATACAAAGAAACCATGGTACTAGAACCAATTTCCTTTAATTCAGTACTAAAATGTGTTCCATCTCTTTTTGTTCACAGTCACTGTGTGGTGGAATTGCGGGACAGAAAGCTAGTCCTTGGGTTTAGTTTATGCTGTGTAAACGCGCACACAAGTATTAAAGGCTGCAGTATAAAAATTCATGAGGTGCTTGGAAGCACTAGCAAAAATTATGAGCAGTTTTTTAAAAATGGGACAAGAGCCTCAAAGACTGCAGTTGATGGCTGTTTTCTCAAAGAAGCACAATATGAGAAGTCTTTTAAGGAACCAAAGCTAAAAGTTTCTATTGCAAATGTACCTCCTTCATGAAGAGGCCAATTTCTGTTGGAAATGAGATGAGCACATGGAGTTGTGCTCCACAATACCAATGACCTAATTCTTATGTCCTATCTTGTTAGTTTTCCATAGTGGTATCAAACAACAGTTTTGTTGTGATCAGATTTCTCTCATCCCATCGGTCACAGACTGTTCCTGTTCTGAACTGCAAGAAGTGGCAATAGATGGCTGTGCTTAGACAGATCAGGGACCAGATGAGGTACGGAAATTCAGATGAGCTACTGCTGAGCAAGATCATAGGCTTTTATTACCTTTCCCTAGTAAATGATTTATAGGCAAAAGGAAAAAAAATCCAGCACAAATAGGATAGATTCAGGTGAGTGAGTGTTCTTAACAAGGCCAAGGTCTTGCTGTGTTCTAAAATGATGAAGTGCAAAACTTTAAGTTTATCATCATAAAAAAAATGCAGTTTTATGATTTTAGCCAGTCATAAATGGCCCAAGAGTGATTTTAAAATCAGAATTTAGAAAACAGAAGGTCTTAGAAGGTGATGATGGGTAAGAAAGGTAGGGAAAAGAAGGCAAGTGCAGGAGCTGACAAGACAAGTCTTGGGTCTTATATGTTCCAGGTGAGCTCTCCAGGTAGATTGTAGACGGATTGTAGTTTGTAAGAAAAGCATGCATCCTTTCAAATTTTGGCTAGGGAAGTGGAGAGGTAGCGTTGGTCACACGTTTTGAACCAGGAAACTTATCTAAATCATCAAGCTGTGAATGTCACTAATGCTCAATGTAAACTCAGCATCAAACAGTGGTCAAATTTAGTCAGATAGAAATATGCCCTATTTCAAAGATGCTTGCTTATAAGGATACTTTCGGCATTAAAACTTGGCACTTTGGAAATTCTGGAACCTCTGCAGCTACAAAGAGATTTTAAGGATCTAAACTTTGGATTTAGATATCTAAAATGACAATTATGAGTGAAAATTTTTGTCTCAGTAGTCTTATCTCTGTCTTATTTTAAGACAACAAAAACTGTTCAAGATAAATAAATTCTAGCACTCTCCTTTAGGGTGCTGTGATCTTTGAAAATCTGTTTATATATTCATTTGAATTGATTTCACCATCTGTTCAGATATGAGTGGCTGCTAAATGATGATCTGCATAACAATGCTTAAGGTTTCCTTCACACATTGGAAGCTTTCATTGCAAAACAATCTTTGGCTGCTGCCCTACAAACTAGTAGAGTCACTTGCTGAGAAGGGCTGGACAACTTTTTAAAACTGGTTTTGTAAAGGTCTTTAAAAGCTGTGGAAAACCTGAATACACAGTGTAGTCAGTTTAGCTCTTACTATATCGGATGCATTTACATGCAGTGAAGTAAAAAACATACTTAAATTAAGAAATATATTCCTTAATTAGAAGTAAAATTTTAATGATTAAACAGTTATGTGAACTATTACAGAAAACATTAAAAAGATGTATATGTCTAGATTATATAGATGTAGAAAGAATATTGCAGCTCCTAGAATTGTATGACTTGAAAAAAATAGTGACCTAGGATGTCTTGCTTGGTTTTTATCAACCAACAGCCACAGTAAGTTACTGACCTGTCGTATTTTAGAAGGTTTGTCAAGTGGTGACATGCAAAGATTGAGGCATGTTACCCTGGCATTTCACTCAGATATTCTGTGACTGGTGGGTCAAAAATAATTTTATAATCCTTCACCTTTTAATATGAAAATGTTCATTTCATGTGATTTAACTTAAGGATGAGATGCAAAAGCTAATTCTGTTTACGGTTGTAAATGGTTCAGCTCTGGCTGCATTGTCCTGATCTTACATTCAGTCGCACACATAACTGATTTCCACTTCTGAGGTTCTGAACTATGCTGAAACCCTCTGGGTTTTATTCTTTCTAATGCATCTTTTCTCTCCTTTAACTTTACCTATGACTTGCTCTAGATTCATGATCAGATTTTCTTTGCAGAGCTATTGCTTCTGACTTCTTAACCCATGAGAAAATATTTTGATCTTTGGTGGTGGGTAGACAGGGCACCTATACATTTCCTACTGAAAATGTTGAGCTAAATATCGCCCTGCTGTAGTAAGTGGACTGCTTTGAAGAGCTTTACAGCATTTTAAGTGATTGTTGGGAATGTAACCTCC